>NMUG010000830.1:0-20042 GCA_002855965.1 Monotropa hypopitys | reverse complement strand
AATTTGGAATATAACTCGTATTTTTGGTACAAGTTACAGTTCAATGTGGTTGTAACTTGTATTTTAATACAAGTTACAGTCCACATTGGCTTTAACTTGTGTTTTAATACAAGTTATAGTCCACATTTGGTGTAACTTGTGTTTTTAAGACAAGTTACAGTCCAATGTGACTGTAACTTATTTTTTAAATATAAGTTACAGTCCATTTAGGCTGTAACTTGTGTTTTTAAGACAAGTTACAATCTAAATTGGCTGTAACTTGTGTTTTAAACCAAAAACCAGAATTGTATGTTTTTCTATCTTGAGAACAAACGAATAGGTGTCTGCTTGACTATTAATAAACCCTTGTTCAAGAAGAAAACTTGGGGAAATGGAAAAACATGCCCTAAAAGCTTGTCTTAAGCTTTAAACAATTTGAAAACATGATTAGAAAAAATAAGACTTTGATATCCAAGAGGCTGCTTTATATAAACATCTTCAGTTATTATACCATGTAAAAATGTATTTGAGACATTCAAGTGTCTAATAGTCCATTTGAAATGAAGAGCTAGACTCAGAACACTCTTATAGTCGATTGTTTAACAACAGGACTAAAAGTTTCAGTGCAATCAATTCCTTCAATTTGTTGATTTCATTTAGCAACAAGCATTGCTTTATACCTAGCAACAGAACCATCTAAATGATGTTTGATCTTATAAATCCATTGACAACCTATAATTTTGGCATGTGGAGGAGGTGGAATAAGTGACCAAGTCCCTTGTTTAACCAAAGCTTGATATTCTATTGTCATAGCCTGCTGCCATTCGAGATACTTAACAGCCTCAGAAAAATGACCTGGTTCACTTTGTTGTTTAGAATTTTCTGTCCCAATAGTACATAGAACAAATGAACGTTTGGATTTATCAATACCATTTTAAGTCTAGTGATCATTGAATGAGAATTGGTAGGACAAGATGAATGAGTTTTGGATCTAGTGATCATTGGATGAAAATAGGTAGAACAATATGAACGAATTTGTATTCATAAATTATTGAGTGAGGAAATCGAATTGAAGGTGAATAAGAACAATCAATCGCCCATAGTTCATCAAATTTAATCAATACACAAGACAAAAGATGAACGAATGATATTATTTAGAATTTGAACCACAATGCCCAACAAACTCATCTGACAATACGTCCAACACAAAAGCCACCAATTCATTCTTCCTTTTACTCTCAAGCCAATTTATTCTCACAGCACAAACTCAAGGCATTAATCCAACTCTCAAAAAACTTATTCGATATATTTTCAACTCTTCATAAACCTCTCAAAGAAACCACTATCAATTTCAATACGACCAATCATCATCACCAACTCACTATGATCAATGTCATCAAAGACTAGCACATGCTTCCACAAACCACTCTACTCTGTTTTCGACAATCTCTTAAGCCATGTCAAGATGCTTCACAATCCTCAAATACCATTTATGAAAATAATATCTCTCACCTTGACTTATACTTTTCATCAAACATTCAAATGTAATAACCTTACCAATCTACCTTTACAACCTCAACCTAATATCACCCATTCCTCACAACAATGACTAAACTCTATACTTTTCCCCACGATTTCACCTCCTATTCTAATCATTAACTCCAAACAATCTCCTAAACCTTCAAATAAAATAAACAAGTCGCACATTCACACTAACTCTAAGGTACAAAACTCAAAACACCTTGTCCACAAATATCGACTTATTTACAAACAATCACAAGCCATCACTAGACTATAAGACATCACACCACAAGCTCTCTCACCAATAAATCCAAAGACCGTCAAGATAAACATCAAAGAGTCATCCAAACTACTCTCGCAAAAATCACAACTCCATCACAATAAGGCCTAAATAGAATCAACCACATTCTCTCTATGGGCATACAACAAGACCTCAACATCAACAATATAGTTATACTACAATTCTGAGGATAAACCCAAATTCCAACTAAGGGACATAGGTCAAATCCCAATCAACATAGCAAGAATCAAAGATCATAGATAAAATTGCAATCTGTAACACCCCGGAAAATTTAAACCATTTTTATATATAAATAAAGAGAGCAAAAGAAGACATCAAGAGATAAAATAACTAAAACCAACTATCACTAACCCATGACAATGAGAATAAAATGAATGGCATACGTCACATACAAACCCCAAATGAGGGTCATCTCTTTACAAATCGAATATCCATGTACAAGTACATAAAAGAAATGAAATAGAAATAATTGAAGACAATAAGCTACCAACGATGTCTTCCAAAATATCCTCTAGGTCCTTGGACTCCAACTCCAAGTCAAGCATGGATCTATACCCCTAAAAATAGAGGGTCAGGCAAACGCCTAGAAGAGAAATCCAAACAAAAGATACATATGATGGTCGTGGATGCGTGTCGATGTACAGAAATAAACATATGATGCATGCATAAGGATCCGTAGGAATTTAAAGGAGACTAATGATGTCCCTAGATATTGTTCCATTTTCTTTAAGTTGGCAATACCAAAAGTGATTTCATATAAATCAACTCCTTAACAAGCTAAGGCCTTGTTTGGAACTACTTTGGTTTTCTGTTTTTTGTTTTTATTTTCAGTTTTTTTAAAAATTAGAAAGTAAAAGTTTGTTTGGTTATCTACTTTTACTTTCAAATTATTATACACCGACCATTAAATTTATTTTTTGTCAATTCTATATAAATTATATTTCAAGTCATTCGTGTTCTGTTTTCTGTTTTCAAAAAAATGAAAGTAGAGAAAATGAGTTTTCTGTTTTCTATTTTCTGTTTTCAAAAAAAGAAAAAAAGAAAACAAAAAACAGAAAACGGAAGCGGTTCCAAACATAGCCTAAGGGTTTCGAATGGCCAACAAATTGATAAGTTTAATTTACAAACCACCATTTCTTTCGCATTGACGTATTCAATGAAGTTCCAGGTGTCATCTTTGACGAATTCAAGGGAAAATCACATTATTAATCATTAGAAAGATTCATTACTTTTTGGCTAGTACGAAGTAGGAGTCCGTCGACTAAACTACCCGCAATAATTTCCTCGCATTACCCGACCCATCGGGAGGATACAATGAAGCCTCTATTGTGCACAATGTCGTGGGTGGAGCGACCACCCAAGGAATGTCATCATAAGCCCACTCCTAGGGAACCGATTTCCCATATATATCCAACCCAAGAAATCTTTATGTTTTAGGGCTAATTTCATATTCAAACCATTTCATTCTAAATTCAATTAGATTAGGGCAAATACCTCCTAATCATACAACATTGACCCAAAACATGATTTTTCAATTTCTGTTATAACCCTAACCACACCAAGGGCCAAATTCTAAATCATTAATATTTTCCAAAGTGCCATGAATTTACATCACAAGGATTAATTTGAATCAATTTACTTTCTATACCCATTTTCCCCAAATTTTTCAAACTCAATCAAAATTTAGAGTTTGTACAAGAATTGTGGTTTTTTGAAATCGACAAGGAAAATACCAAATTATCCCAAGGGGATGTCAAACACACAAAACTTGATGTTCTAGGATAGGTTTTATACTCATTCAAGACCCTAAGGAAACCCAAACATTGCATCGAGCATATTTTCATCAAAATCAGAGGAAAGAAAGACAAGTACATATATATACAAAGGGTTGAAGAACTCTACCATTCAATGATCCAAAACGAACTCTAGATGTGAGTTGTGCTCCAATGACAAAACCAAGATCGTAGCTACATAGGGGATGAGACGTAGATCGACGTTTGTGAAGGCTCCATAGCCCAAATCTCTCTAGGTTGGGAAGGAGAGAAGAGAGAAGTGGGAGAGATGAGTGTTTGGGGGAGAAAGAGAGAGAGAGAAAACAGAAGAGAGAGAAAGAGAGAGAGAAAACAGAAGAGAGAGAAAGAGAGAGAGAGAAGGTTCTAAATGAATTTTAGGGCTTGCCCACGCCTTAGGTTGTGTAAAAACACACGTGAAAGGACAAAAGTGCCTTTACTAAGCTTCAGCAGATTTGTTGTCCCGACGCCCATTACCGATAATGCGACGTGACGTGTTACCGGTAATGCAACACTCAGGACCCGTTACCGGTAACACAATATGTCGCGTTACTAGTAATGCAACTCTCAACATTTTCACTAAAACTGCTGTCGGGTATTTCGGGCATAACGTCTTCGTACGAACTCCGATTGAGACGATTCAAGTTGCGTTACGCTCGTAATAAAATTTTCTACGATTTTCATGAAGAAAATTCTTACAATATGAATATAGTTCTAGATCGGAATGGGCCCACAACATGGTTATATTCTTGCACGGATACTTCTCTTGAACCCAAACTTCAATAATTGAACCCGAATGTGGCCCAACACCTTAAATGGCTATAGAATCCCTAAACCCATACCCGGGATGGCCCGAGAACCAACAAAGCTTGAATATTTAATAGGAAAACAATATGAATAATTTCATTAAACATCCATAAAATTCAAGAAAAGGATAAATAAATTTCCGGAATGTGACAAACTACGCTTCTTAAAGAAACTCCGTTCTCGAAATTTAGATGAACAAGGATTTACGGCCACAAGAACACTAACAACTCGAATTCAATATTCTCACAAGGTTTTCCGCAAAAGACATGCTTCGAGACAATAAAGAGTGTTACAGCCTCAACGAGAATAAAGGACCAATGATAATCAATTATCTTGGTCTCGAATCACCACCATCACAAGAGGTATCCAAGACATGGATATAATAAGATGACACTCAAAATCACTAGGAGAAGTCATACTATGGAACAAAAACTCACAGAATGGAAGGAAACACAATGCTACCACTGCGCTTCACAACATTTAATCACTCATAAACAGTAGTACCCAACAATAAAAGAGAGGGTCACGGATCTTGCGGCAAGAACACCGCAAAGAAAACTCCCATAACTCAAATATTCTTCCATCAACACCCTAATAGCTGATCATAGAGAACAAACAGTACATGCTAACACGATACAGACATGCCTATACGATACGGATACGTCGATATAATATGGATACACCGATATGATACAGACACACTGATATGATACGGATACAGCGATATGATACGGACATGCTGATACGATACGGACACACTGATACGATACGGACACAAAGGAAGAAATTATAACGTCGAGTTCAGAACTGATATGGAACTTTGGACCAGTTATTTACAAAGGAGTGAATTGACTAGACGAACTTACAAGATCTTTACTAATATGGTCACCTACCTGACCCAACACCCAAGACCAACTCTATCATCATAACCATAATCTCACATTACTATGACTACTCATAGATAGGTATACAAACAATCACACTAATCCCGAGACTAACCTCACACCAACAAGACTTCAAAATTTAAAGATGAGATCAATGGATACATTAAGATTCAATACAATCGTACTCTGGGAACTTATGAATGGTAAAATTTTGAAACTGGAGAGAATTCGAGACATATGAACGAGTCAAGACCTTGACCGAGGAAACTAACCGTAAGACTTACCTAGGATAAGCCCAACACCGACGTCTACATATCACACCAACCCAATAAATCCATACTATGGGTCTAGGTCACCACATATATCATATGGTTAAACCTATATACCTATGATGATAGTTACACCAATCTCACTTTTATAATTGCGGTAGAAAACTGCAAATCACTAGACCAAAGATCATGACACCAAGGCTCACACGCAATCTACCCCGCACCCAAACCTAGTGCGGTACCAGAATGACTTCAGGAAGTTTGGTTTTGAGATGCAATGGCCAGTCGCTTTCTCAAATCAATCCTTCCTAGTCATTCCCACATCACAAGACACGGACTATACATACACCGGTCGTATCAATATATATATATATATATTGGTCGGTGTAGTCGACCCAAGAAGACACATTAGCTAACTAGCTCTCAAAATCCTGCACAACACAATCACGCCTCACTGAACCATCCACACACCTATACCAGAATTTACACTCCTAAATTGTACTATCACACATTCGCATAGACAAAATATCAGAAGGAGTTACATACACCTCTCTTACTTCTATCACTATAGGATTTCCTAAGACAAACTCAAGGATACACATTCGGAAAAGATGATCTTGATTCCAAGGTCCACCAGGGTCGAGTCGACTAACAAGGGAGGTTAGCAATTAGTTAACACATTCTGGTAACAAGGGAGGGATAAGCATGCAATTTTTGAAATGGAAACTCTCCGGCACTACTCCCACAAGACAAAAGAATATCATAAAACGAATCCTCCATGCCTTGACTTGAAATGAAGGATTTAGAACCCAAAATGGATTTTGCACGAAAGGAAGATGCACACACTATCGAGAGATGACAGATTTTGAATTTGAATGAAGTTGCGCTCCGCGATTAGAATGAGGTACTATTATCGCAAGTCAGAATTTAGAACATAAAGGTTTGCAGTAATCGCCTACTGCTTATGCCACTCCACAAGAGCGAAAGAGATCGTAGCGATAGAAAGAAGTGGGTTCATCGCACAACCAGAAAAGCTAACAAGTAACGAAGACAGGAGTGGACACAACGATCATCGTAGATTATGAAAAACTCTTAGATGCAAACACTGTCCAATTCAAAGAGAGAGGAAGACTAACATGAAACCCCAGTCTAAGGTGTTAATTGAAGTCCGAGAGGGGACATTCGGGTCAGTGGACAAGCCCCACATCGCTTGGCGAATGTAAGTTGTGTGTGCTATAAATAATAGATCATGAACCTATATTGCACAAGGCCTTTAAAGTCGTGCGGGTGTCAAAGACCATTGGAACATCCCAGTTAAGTGTGCTCATCTTGGATTAGTCCAAGGATGGGTGACCCCTGGAAGTCCACTGGGACTTATCGGCCAAAGCGGACAATACTGTGCAGGGTGGGGGCAGGTCATTACATATGGTATCAGAGACTGCACCAACCGAAAATGTTGGACCAGAGGAGAATCTTGACCCCACATGAGGACGTGTGGTCCAATTGGGGGAGATTATGACAATCTAGTCTAAGGTGTCAACTAAAGTCCCAGAGGAGACATTCGGGTCAGTGGACAAGTCCCACATCGCTTGGCGAATGTAAGTTGTATGTGCTATAAATAATAGATCATGAACCTAACTTGCACAAGGCCTTTTAAATCCATGCATGCATCAAAGCCCATTGGAACATCCCAGTTAAGCATGCTCATCTTGGATTAGTCCAAAGATGGGTGATCTCATGGGAAGTCCACTAGGACTTAGCGACCAAAGCGGACAATATTGTGCAGGGTGGGGGCGGGTCATTACAACTAACGACCTATTCCACACATGCAACTCAGCACTACTCCTAGGATAGATCTAATGGGCAACCATCACTTCCAAGCATTCATTATCCTCAAGTTCCCAAACTCTAACAAGCACACATGTAGGCATCCACAATTTGGATTTCTCATTATCAACACAACCCATACTCAAACCCTAGTTCCCACCACCCTCATAGATCCTTAGTCAAAACCCCATATTCAAGACACATCAATCACTTCTTTTCGAATTTTTCTGCTTACCATCTCAACCTCAAAATCACTCACTCTCATCCTAGAAGTCCATAAAATTTCTTCCACCGCCACCATTTGCCTTAATACACACCTTCCCAACACCTTCTAGACACACCCATCCTCAAATAACACCATAAATCTTCTCTTGTTCCTATAAGGGCATTGTAATAAAATGGTCAAGATAAACGATCATCCACTAGAATAATAACTCATAAGATAAAGGGTCCAAGACCAATTCGGCACAAGCACACGACCTTTGCCACTTACCTCAAACTCATCACAAGAAAAGAAATTCATTACGACTCATATCCCAAAACTGCTCAATCCCAATAAATCTCTCCACTGCCACCCAACATCTTTTCTCAACTCTTTTCAAATTTCTATGGTACAACTAACACTTCCAACTAATTTTCCCAACACACTCTCAAGACATTCATCAACTAAACCTCAAGAAAGTCCACCAAGATATACCTCAACAAGGACCATTTCAATTTCTCACCCAATCCCTCTTTTTATTTCATTAAAATCCTCATATTCCTCAAAACAACTTCTACAACCGCCAAGTCTTATTCATACATCAAACTTCTTCACCGGTCTCAATAATACCATCTTCCAATCCTCTAAGTCACCGGAGTCAACTCTAGAGACATGCCCCACGACACTCTAATGGAATTATTCAAAGGAAATCTCAATCATAACACACACATACCTACCACTCAATCATACCTCCATTATATGACCATCAAGACATAGCATGATCGGAAGATCCCTTAACTACTATATCAATCCAAGGGAGGGTTGTCCAGGATATGGCACAACCATTTGCTAGTCACTTCTCACATAAACCATACAACACCACTTCGAGCTACAACCACAAGGTCTACTCTAAAGCAACGATGACTACAACTCAAGGTCAAATTACGGGTCCAACTATAGCAATACCATAAGGGAACATACACTACCGGAGACACGATCAACCATCACATAAATCAATGGATCAACGAGACATTTGGGTGGCCCACCTATCAGGGTAGCCAAACAAGAAATGGATTTCAACCACCAGGACATAATTGACCCACATTCTCAAAAAGGGGGAAAACTAGGAAGTCAACACTAGACAAGAGATCAACATGACATTCACAACAAGTAAGAACCAAAGGGTATAGAATTCACTTTCTACCATAATAGAATAAAGATTCGATACCAACAACGAGACCCAACTAGGTAACATGACCCAAAACTCTAGCCATGATATTTCAATACATGATTTACTCGTTGGATCCTAAGAAAGGATTCACAACAACAACAAAAAATGGAATCGAGGCTCGACAAGGGCAACAACGTGACCAAATCAAAATTGGAACAACAAAGGATCGAATATCCTTGAACCAACCAATAACAAGAAGAGGGTTCCCAAGGGTCTATCATTTTACCATTTACGTTTAGTTTTCCTTCACACAAGCACACAAGCATACCATATGACATGCACTGCGAATGCGATAAGATTCACCCATTGAGACTATGTGTATCTCCAGCATCTCTAGGTTTTCGAAAACTTTGCTCTAATACCAATTGTAACACCTTAGAAAATTCAAACCATTTTTTGATATGTAAATAAAGAGAGGAAAAGAAGGCATCAAGAGATAACATAACTAAAACCAACTATCACTAACCCATGACAATGAGAATGGAATGAATGGCATACATCACATACAAACCCCAAATGAGGGTCATCTCTTTACAAATCGAATATCTGGGTACAAGTACATAAAATAAATGAAATACAAATAATTAAAGACAATGAGCTACCAATGATGTCTTCCAAAATATCCTCTAGGTCCTTGGACTCCAACTCCAAGTCAAGCATGGATCTATACACCTAAAAATAAAGGGTCAGGCAAACGCCTAGAAGAGAAATCCAAACAAAAGATATATATGATGGTCGTGGGTGCGTGTCGGTGTACAGAAATAAACATATGATGCATGCATAAGGATCCGTAGGAATTTAAAGAAGACTAATGATGTCCCTAGATATTGTTCTATTTTCCTTAGGTTGGAAATACCAAAAGTGATTTTATATGAATAAAGTCCTTAACAAGCTAAGGGTTTCCAATGGCCAACAAATGGATAAGTTTAATTTACAAACCACCATTTCCTTTGCATTGACAAGTTCAATGAAGTACCAGGTGTCATCTTTGATGAATTAAGGGGAAAATCATATTACTAATCATTAGAAAGATTCATTAGATTTCGGCTAGTACAAAGTAGGATCCCATCGACTAAACTACCCGTAATAATTTCCTCGCATTATCCGTCCCGTCAGGAGGGCACAGTGAAGCCCCCATTGTGTACAATGTCGTGGGTGGAGCGACCACCCAAGGGATTTCATCATAAGCCTATTCCCGGGAAACGAATTTCCCATATATAGCCAACCCAAGAAGTCTTCATGTTTTAGGGCCAATTTCATATTCAAACCATTTTCATTCTCAATTCAATTAGATTAGGGCAAATACCTCCTAATCATACAACATTGACCCAAAACATGATTTATCAATTTCCGTTATGGCCCTAACCAAACCAAGGGCCAAATTCAAAATCATTAATATTTTCCAAAGTGCCATGAATTTACATCACAAAGATTAATTTGAATCAATTTACTTTCTAAACCCATTTCCCCTAAATTTTTAAAACTCAATCAAAATTTAGACTTTGTACAAGAATTGGGCTTTTTCGAAATTGACAAGGGAAATACCAAATTAACCCTAAGGGGATGTCAAACACACAAAATTTGATGTTCTAGGATAGATTTAGACTCATTCAAGACCCTAAGGGAATCCAAACATAGCATCGAGCATATTTTCATTAAAATCAGAGGGAGAATAAGAAAGACAAGTACATATATATAAAGGGTTGAAAAACTCTACCATTCAATGAACCAAAACGAACTCTAAATGAGAGTTGTGCTCTAATGGCAAAACCAATACCGTATCCGCGTAGGGGATGAGATGTAGATCGACGACGTTTATGAGGCTACATGACCCAAATCTCTCTAGGTTGGGAAGGAGAGAAAATAGAAGTGGGAGAGATGAGTGTTTGGGAGAGAGACAGAAAAACAGAAGAGAGAGAGAGAAAGATAAAAGGTTCTGAATGAATTTTAGGGCTTGCACATGCCTTAGGTTGTGTAAAAACACATGTAAAATGACAAAAATGCCCTTACTAAGCTTTAACAGATTTGTTATCCTCACGCCCATTATCGGTAACGCGACATGATGCGTTACCGGTAATGCAACACTCAGGAGTTTCTAAACATAACCCGTTATCGGTAACGCAACATGATGTGTTACCGGTAATGCAACACTCAAGACCCATTACCGGTAACACAACTCTCAGCATTTTCACTAAAACTATTGTCTGGTATTTTGGTCATAACTTCTTTGTCCGAACTCTAATTGAGACGATTCAAGTTGCATTACGCTCGTATTAAAATTTTCTATGACTTTAATAAATAGAATTCTTACAATAGGAAAATATTTCTGGATCAAAACCTAAACTTCAATAATTGAACCCGAATGTGGCCCAACACCTTAAACGGCTATGGAATCACTAAACCAAGACCCGAGATTACCCGAGAACCAACAAAGCTTGAACATTCAAAAGGAAAATGATATGAATAAATTTATAAAACATCTGGAAATTTCAATAAAAGGAGAAATAAATTTCCAGAGTGTGACACAATCAGCCTCCAATAGCAAGAATGAGTCAAAACAAGATTCCAAAGGGAATTCGCATCCTTGAACAACAAGGAATGCATTAAAATGCACTACAATATTTTAACTAAAGGAATACTCAACTCAAATAATAAATGGAAATCTACTCATCCACAAGAAGGAACTGTAGCCTTGAACCATTGCAACAAATAGGACCAAATGTCCTCACATTATCACATCAACATATATATCATCCCATGCAATATATCGATTGCACACTATCACACAACTATGACTAATGCTTATGCAATACAAATACAGACCCATGTAGACTATGTCTCCCCATAGTTTCAAAGTATTCTAACAACACTTTGATACCAGGTTGACATGCCCCGACATTTCAAACAATTTTAATATTTCATTTTAATCAGATACTCTCATCAATTATCCTAAATATCTCAATAACCAAGGAATGACATTCGCCACATGTATCCTTTCTTTAAAATATTTACAAAGGTCCAAAAAATTTTAATACAACAAATATAATGAAAAGAAATATGTCGACGGTGATAATTTTCACTGTCGTTGAGTGCTTCTGTAGAACTGAACTTAAGATCCTTTCCTTGTCAAATTCCTTGTTGTTATCCAATCTCGCCTGAATTCTCTGCAACCAAAGGAAACAGTTAGAAGACCCCCCGCCACTGTGGCTTGGAAGGCCCTCCGATGATTAAGTTAGTCCCAAATGGAATAACAAAATCCTTATCGAAAGAGAGAGAAGAGGAACGAGAGAATATGTGAGACCGTACCTTTCACAGGTGAAGAAAACTGCCTTTTGTATCTCTGCTCTCCTCATTAATGGTGACCCTCCAACTCCTTGATTTCTCATCAAAGAGGGGAAATGAATATGGACAGAAGACTCCCCGTCTCCAGTCCCCATTACATCTCTACAACTTCTTCTCTTAATCAGGTCAAAATGATTCCTCTGACAGTATGAACATAATACGTGCATTTATGGTCACAGACTGGCCAATTAATGCCCAGACGTATCACTGTCGTACATCCAAAATCCCGCGCTGAAGATACTTGCCGCGCAGACAAGCCCCTGCGCTGATTAACGTAAAGCTTACCTTGCCCGTGTGATCCACCCCCGCACACCCTTACTACCGCACTACCAGGATAGCCTTCTCGGCCCAATCCTGACCGCGCTGCAGTCGATTACGTGCATGAGCTGGCTATATCACCTCAGCTAAGGTCTCAGCGTTAATCCTTTTACACTTATTCCAACTAGATCATCTATAATCTGACAAGAATGTCCCTGAACAAGTTCTTCCCTGTTGGATATGTTATCAACTCATCATAGATAATCCAATCAGCAATGTCAATACTCCCAAGGGACACCCCACGCAGATGTCCTAATCTCATAGAGATGACCTTATCCGCGGTGCCAACCAAGGAAATATGACCTTTTCATCAAACTCTGTACTGCTAATACTCTGGCCGACTAAATAATTTCACCAGCTAATAAATCTGTACTGCCACGTGTCATCTACACTTTACCCCTCCACAATTGCCCCCAGCTTCTCCTTCTCCAACCGCACTACAAGAGTAGGTGAAGATACCCGGACAATAAGCAAAACGACAATGTTCCAACCTCTGCGGTGAACGCGTAACCATCATACATTAAAACCGCATATAATCATTACATTCAATAAATACGGTGGGACCCAAACGCCTCCTTCCACACTAAATGGGACCGTTTCCCCACATTGACAGCGACCCATTGCAGATTCAAAATTTCCAAAACACGCGTCTTCCCCCCATTCTTCAAGATATATCCTTTGTCTCTTCTTTTCTCCACTCAACTCTCTGAGAACCGAACCGTCCATAGTTCTTCCAAATCTTTCTGCCACTCTCAGAATCCTGTAAGTCTTCTAACTTTCTCTTCTCTTATTTTCTTTCGTACTGTCTCTTTCTTTGCCCCCCAAAGCCCACAAACATTCGAACAACCATGGGCATATTCCGTGCTCGAATTGGTACCCATACCAAACTTCTGGCCTTCAGGGTACTCTACAATGTACCTGGAGACGTAGTCGTGGAGCCTATACCTTCGGACTTTAACTTCAACAACATTGATGATAACACCCTAATCATCCCTATGATTCAAGTTTTTGAGGGTGGAATCAGATTCCCCCTACATCCCTTCTTCCGCCGCTTCTGCCATTATATGGGACTTCACCCCAGACAAATGTCAACCAATATGGTTCGCATTGTAATGGGGGTTAATGCCCTAAATGAGATCACAGGGTCTCGAATGACCATCGATGAAATCTTATACCATTACACCATAAACCGCAACAATGATGGAATATAGTACTTCAAGAATAGGAAGGCCAGGGGAAAACTCGTTGACGCCCTTTCCGACTCTGAAAAAGGCGCTGAATCGGATTTATTCATCGTCACGGGAAATTGGGAATTTTACAAAGGAGCCCCCCAGGATGATCCTATCCCCCGCAAATACGGCCACCCTTGTCAGTCTGACGGATTGCCTGTACACATTTCCCTTCAACTTCATCTCAATACATCCTATTTACTGACTAATTTCTCTCCTTGCAGTTGCTCCCGCCATCAACCGAAGATCTTCCAGAAACAGTGAATACTTGGAAAATGAGGTAAACACATCCCTCAATCATACAAATGAGCTAGGTCAGACGCTCGACCGGGCCATCCACAACCTGCTCGGATAGCTGCCTCACTACCACGGCTATCGCGGAGTGTACCAACCTCAGCTCGCCATACGCCAAGAATTCCCGGATCCTCCTTCCACTCCAGCGCAACCTCCTTCCCCTCCAGCACAAGTAGTAGGAACATTAGTGGAGGACACTTCTGCAAGCGTACGTGGTAAGTCAATCGTTGCTATAGCCCTTTTTGCTGAAGTTGGTCCCTCTTCCCGAGCACGAGAATAAGCCTCATCTCTTCAACACACCATGTCTTCATTTGACTTCAACTCTATGGCATCAGGCATGCTGCCCATTCCAGCCCGCAGAGGCCGAGGAATCACCATAGGGCGTACCCGCACTGATACACTGATAGCCCCCATTAGAAGAACGGTTGCCACTACAACCACTGCTACTACTTCTACCACTCAAATATCAACAACTACTAGCTCTACCGCACTTCCCACCGGACCTCCAATGAGAACAACAACAACAACCACAAATGTTCCCCTAACAAGCCAACTCTCAACTTCTGCTGTCCTAACCTCGAGCACCATTGTGACGAATCTTCCTCTGACAACCACTCCACTCTTAACAACACAAGTTGACGTCCTCCCCCATCTCCCAAAAGACACCACACAGACGACTTCATTCCTGAATATGCCATTGAGAGCCTCTTTGCTAACGACCCTTCTGAGCCTCACATATGGAAGCCTCTACTTTGTAAGGGAGGAAGCATACGAAGAGTACTTGCTGGAGATTCGATTGCTGATCCTGCCGTGGCTGTTGGCCTGGCTGAAGCACTGCTGCTGCCCAAGGACATGATCCAGGAGCAGAATGCTGAGGGTGTGACCCTTTATGAAAAGATCCTCTTCGATTCAATCAAGGTACATTGTACAATCTTTTCCTTCTTCTCAGGCTACCTGGAACTTAACTTTCAATTTTGATTTTCCTTCATTTCAGACCGTTCAATGCGCCACCCTGCTAAAGCGACAGTTGGATGAAATGTCCGAGGCCGCCAACCGCGAAGCTTCCATGGTGGCCAAGCTCATGGCTAGGGTCTCTGAGGCCCAGCAGAGGGTTGAATTCTTGAAGAACCAAACTGCCGAGCTGGGTGGAGAGCTAGCTGCTGAGAAGGGCAAAGTCCTGACCCTGGAGATGGAAAAGCTGGACATGACCATTTCTGCCAAAACCAAACTCGATCTAGCACATGCCGAGTATGAGCGAGAGATGAAGAAAAAAGAGGATCTCCATAAAGTTGCTATCAAAAAGCTTGAGGACCGGGTCTAGCGTCGGGACAATTCACTGAAAGCTGCGCAGACTGAGAACTCAAAGCTAAAGGAGGAGATGCATGCTGCTAAGGAGACAGAGCATGCGAGAGGATGTGCAGAGACGGTGGCTAACTACTCCAAGCAATTTCAGGAGAAGCTTCCCTCGCTTGTTGACACTTTCTTTGCCCAGTACTGGGATTCCGCTCTTGACTTCTACGGAGTTGCATGGGATTCTCCGCTAAGAGTTGCAGCCCCAGTTCCAAGCCAGCTATCCCAAGCAACACCATCCACACCAGCAGAAGGGTCACTGGACACCGAACTGACCGTGCTGCCAGACGAAGTAAGAGTTGAAGCTGCAGCAATACCTCAGACAGGTGGTGGTCAGGTAGAAAATATCCCCGCGCAACCAAGCGAGCATATCTCAAGCAGTAACCCATCCACAAGCATTGTGGGACCCCTGACTGATCTGACAGTTGAGACTGCGGGGCTTACTGATCTTCCTTCAATGATTTAGAATTCTACTCCTTCCAAGCACTTGAACTTAGTTTTAAATGGTCTGTAATAACTTCTGACTCCGGTGTTAGCTATACGCTAGCACCATTACTTTGTTTGTTTTGGTCATTGTGTGATGTTAGTTTTTTCAACTACTTTGTTTTCTTTCACATGTACTTGGCCTTTGCACACTCGACACAATTTGCCGCGCTGTAATATAACCGTAGTGACCAACAACTGGTCTCTCCCGTATATTACTCTGTACGCGGGTTTCTCGGGGTTCTCACCCTTTTTAGGCCTTAGTCAACTTAATTTGCTTCCTCGGTCAGGGACCGTTAGTGCCCTTAGAGTTTCTCACTCATTCGAATCTGGACTGCCTTGGGATTTCTCGTCCCCTAAAGACAATATAGATTCAGGGTCACTTTAGGCCCTTGTGGGTTTTCCCACCCATTTCAAACCGGGGCCCTCTTGGGACTTCTCATCCCCTAAAGATGGCTTTTGGTTTAGGAACCCATATAAGTATGGACCTTCTAGGCTTCTCGCCCAAATTCGAACTCAGCACCATGGGATTCTTGGTCCCCTAATGGTGGCATTCTCTGCCTAGCTGAGCTCAGAAACAATGAACCCAGGCCTTCTCAACCTATTCCGAGCATTCTCTGCTCGGGTCCATTGTCCCCCAATGAGGAAGTGAAAGTTTTTCTTAAAAGTTTCTCTTGCTCATTTAGAACTGCAATACAAACTTCTTCAAATCACACAAGTGTGCCGAGGCAAGGGTAGTAACAACAACATTATTATTGAAATAAGGCCCCAAGCGACAAGTACATCAGCAATAATACTTCTTCAAATTAGAGATGTTTCATGTACGGGGAATGGGGTTTCCTTCTAAATCAACTAACTTGTAGGCTCCCTGGCCTGCTCTGCCAACAACTTTGTAGGGACCTTCCCAGTTTGGCCCCAATTTGCCATCCGCTGGGTTTTTTGTGGTTCCCAACACTTTCTTCAGCACAAGGTCGCCGATGCCAAACTGCCGGATATGAACCCTCTTGGTATAAAATCTGGCTAACTGACTCTGGTATGCCGCCATCTTGACCAGCGCACGCTCTCTTTTCTCATCTGCAAAGTCTAACTGAACTGACAATGCTTGGTCATTGCCCCAGTGATCCACCAGAGCAGTGCGGATGGTGGGCACGCCAATCTCCAACGGTACCACTGCTTCTGTCCCATAAGCTAAGGAATAAGGTGTCTCTCCCGTTGCGCGGCGAGGAGTTGTACGGTAAGCCCAAAGTACAAGGGGTAACTCGTCAACCCATGCACCTTTTGCCTTCTCCAATCTCTTCTTGATTCCATCTAATACAATCTTATTGGAATCTTCCGCTTGGCCATTGCACTGTTGATAACTGACGGATGCGTAATAGTTCTTGATTTTGTAAGTAGAACAAAATTTCTTGAAGCGGTCTTGAAATTGAGTGCCATTATCTAAAACTATGGCATAAGAAACTCCAAACCGTGTGATGATGTTCTTCCAGACAAACCTTTCTGTGTTATGCTCCGTTATCTTGGCAAGTGGCTCTGCTTCTATCCACTTGGTAAAATAATCCGTTCCTACCAACAAATATTTCACAGCTCCCTGCGCAGTCGGCAACGGATCCACAATATCCAGACCCCACTGGGCGAATGGCCATGGACTTGTAAGTGGCGCTAAATCTGCTGAAGGTGTGTGAATGATGGGTGAAAACCTCTGACATTTGTCGCACTGCTGAACGTAGGCCTTAGCATCTTCTTGCATATAGGGCCACCAGTACCCTTGAGAAATAGCTCGGTGTGCTAATGACCGTCCTCCAGCGTGGCTGCCGCACACTCCCTCATGGATTTCGACGAGAAATTGTTGAACCGTTGATGGGTGCACGCAGCGCAAATAGGGTCCGGTGAAAGATTTTCTGTACAAGTGTCCTTCTGGGGAGATCCAGAAATGAGATGACTTCACCTTGATCCTATGGGCTTCCTTCTTATCTTCGGGTAACTTGTCCTCTTTTAGGTAGGTGAGAATGGAGTCCATCCAACTGGGACCCAACTCGATGTCATGAACTTCTTCTGCAGCTCCCATCTGAATGCTTGGCTTTGCAAGAGAGTCCACACTAACAATACGGTGGAACTCTGTTGGAACTGATGAGGCAAGACACGCCAGAGCATCTGCGTGGCTGTTCTGCTTGGAGGTGATCTACAAAATACGTACTGTTTTGAAATCTTGCATTTTTTGCTTCACTACGGCAACGTAGAGAGCCATCATGTCGTCTTTTGTAGCATATTCCCCTGACAGTTGGTTCACCACCAACTGGTTGTCACAATGAACCAAAACATGTTGAGCTCCACATTTTTGTACACCAGTAAGTCCCGCTAGCATTGCCTCGTATTCTGCTGCGTTATTTGAGGCCCTGAATGCCAACCAGACTGATTGTTCTAAAACAACAGACTCTGGCGATATCATCACCACTCCAATACCTGACCCCTTGCTGCAGAATGATCCATCTACATAGATCTTCCACAACTCATCCACGGGTGGCTCATCAGCTTGCAGCTCAGGGTGTACGGGGTTCTCCTTTACTAGGTTGTGCCGCGCTTCCGTATGGGCTGGTACTGTGGAGAACTCTGCTACAAAATCTGCTAGTATCTGCCCCTTAACGGCAGTACGGGGCACAAATATGATGTCATACTCTCCAAGCTCCACTGACCATGCTGCAACCCTTCCGGACAGGTTTGCCTTTCTCAGGACAGTCCCGACCGGATGGACCGTTGGTACTTAAATTGGGTGAGCTAAAAAATAATGTTGTAGCTTGCGTGAAGCCATAACCAAGGCAAAGATCAACTTTTCTAGTGGTAAATACCTGGTTTCGGCATCTAGCAAAGTTTTGCTCACATAATAAACCGGCACTTGCTTTCCTTCTTCCTCCTTGATCAAGACTGCGCTGATCGCATGATCTGAAACGGCTAAGTATGCTGCCAGCTTCTCTCCAGGAATTGGTGTGGAGATCAAAGGAGGCTTTAATAAATACTTCTTCAACTTCTGGAAAGCATTTTCACAATCTGCCCCCATGAGTAGGTCGCACTCTTCCTCATCAGCTGAAAGAAAGGTCTGCATCTGTCAGAAGACCGGCTTATGAATCTATTTAGAGCGGCAACCATCCCAGTCAGACGCTGCACCTCTTTAGTCGTTCTCGGACTTTGGAGATTCTACAATGCAACAATCTGATTGGGATCTGCCTCAATGCCTCTTCTAGTGACGATATGTCCTAAGAACTTGCCCGAACTGACCCCGAAAGCACACTTAGAGACGTTGAGCTTCAAGCCATACTGCCGCAAAATACATAAGGTCTGACATAAATCGGATATGTGGGATCCCGACTCCTTGGACTTCACCATCATATCATCAATATATACCTTTATGGTCTTTCCCAGCAATTCTTTGAACATAAGTGTGTCCAATCTCTGGTAGGTTGCACTCGCGTTCCTGAGTCCAAATGACATCACCCTGTAGCAATACAGACCCAGAGGAGTGATGAAGGCGGTTTTCTCCTGGTCTGGTTCGTACATGGCTATTTGCTGATAACCTCTGAAAGCATCTAAAAAATTCATCCGCGCATACCCCACTGTGGAGTCCACTAGCTGGTCGATCTTGGGCATGGGAAAGCTGTCTTTCGGACATGCCTTGTTGAGGCTAGTGAAATCTATACAAACCCTCCATGATCCATTCTTCTTTTTCACTACAACGGTGTTAGACAACCACTCGGGATAATACACCTCCCTGATAGCCTTGGCCTCCATCAAACGGTTAACTTCCTCCATCACCGCTTCTGCATGGTGCGCGACTGAGCGCCTTCTTCTTTGCATTACCGGTTTGTGGCAAGGATCCACATTCAGGTGGTGACATATTATGCTCGAGTCAACACCAGGCATCTCTGCTGGAGTCCAAGCAAATACATCGATTTTTTCGTTAAGCACCCTTTCAAACTCGAGGGCCTCCTTCTCTGGAGCTCATTCCCGAGAAGAAAATACCTATCAGTGTCTGATTCATGGGTGGGAACTTTTCTCAAGCTCTCGACCACGCGGGCACTGGGATCCACTCCCACATCTTCTAAAACTGGCTGATCGGGCACTTCAATGGACTTAACCTGCTCGCATTTTGGACCAGCCTTGATAGAAGCCAGAAAGCAATTTCGGGATGATTTCTGATTCCCTCGAATGCTCTCTACTCCCTTA
>NMUG010000829.1:0-20047 GCA_002855965.1 Monotropa hypopitys | reverse complement strand
ATCATTAAGACTATGGAGGACATCCCGCTCCACTAGTCAATATCAATCATCATTATTAAGACTATGGAGGACATCCCGCTCCACTAGTCATCATCAATCATCATCCAACAAGGCTATGGAGGACATCCCGCTCCACTAGCCAACATCGTTGTGCATTTGTATGTGAATGTATGCATGCACCATGAAATTACATTCATCTCATCTTCTTTTATTATCATACCACATCATCATGAAAATATGCTTATTGGATGTCAACATCATCAAACACCACATCTTTATCATCGTAAAGCATAAAATGAGACTATGCTTGCACTTTTTCATCTACAACAATTATGGCATTCTTTCTATCATCGTAAACATCAAAATAGGATTATGAGTCATGCTTAAATTCAATAGCAATTAAAGAGGAAACAACATCATCATTGTCATCGACTAAAGTCACCAACCAACATGCCATCATAATATTGGACATACTATTCCAAGAGTGTAAAAACGTAATTCTAAGCATGTGATCATCTACAATTTGAACCAACTATCATCATGATATCTAACCATGAAATTCAGTCATCATATGAACAAGTAAACATGTTATACTAAGTCCCAAAATGAACAATAAGTAGAACACGTAAGCATCACCGTCAAATAGGCTCAACGATCAAGAAAACCACATCTAGCATGTAATTATGTAAATCTACAATTCTATAAAAGTAAGTATTCTACACACTTACCTAGAATATACAAGCGTAACACCACAACAAAATCACGGAACCGCCTTAGAAGACTCGGGCTAGTTTCCTGTTATAAAATTAAAAGAATATAAGAATTTCCCCTTAATAATTAATTTTTGATAATTTATTAAATATTACCCACTGACTTATTTAACCTCTGCCACTTCTGAAATATTCTTAAAATACGTTTATAATTATTATAAAAATGGTAATTTCTCAAAAACACCTTTTCTCAATTTTTCCAAAACCGGTAGGGAAACCGGTACCAAGCCGGTATACCGCCCGGCATGCCGGTTAGTACAAATTTTCGTTTTTGTGTCACGACCAACCTTACTGTCCAATTTCATTAAAAACCGGTACGATAACCGATACCATAACCGGTGTACCGCCCGGTATGCCGTCCGGCATGCTGGTTATATATATTTTCGTTTTTTGACAACAACTAAGGGTTACTGGGCAAAATCCTTAAGTCCAGTACGAGACCGGCATGCCGCCCGGTATACCCCCGGTATACCGGTGCGCATACCGGTCAGTGCAGATTACAGCAGATCGAAAATCTGCTTAATCTCACTTCGAGTTTTCTTAATTAAACTCGATTACATTCAATCTTTTGAGACTCCAATCATAAAAATAGTCATACTAAGATGTAGTAATAGGTTACCCTCAAATCATACTTGAGATTGGACTTTAAAAATAAATTTTAAAGCACTTAAATCCATAGTTTTTGAAAAGGGGATCTACTAAAACAGCCCTAATTGAGATTAGTGAAAAAACACTCATCTGGGCTTAATATGGATGAAAATTAAAATTGTATTTTAAGAGATCTTACCTCCTTGATGTTATGAACAAGTCTTGTGAAGGACTTGTCTTAAAATTCCTTGATCCAAGCTTGATTTGAGCAAGTTCTTTCGCCCTCTCTCTCTAATCACCTCTCTAAGACTTTTAGTAGCCTCCAATGTAACATTATGAACCCTAATAAGAGAAAACTCTCTCTTATACTCCCTTAATCAGGTCTCTCCCTCCTTTTACTAAAATATCCTTCACTTAAAAGTGTATTTACCCTTGTGAGCCATCCCTCACTTAATATATATACATATATGTTCTTATTAAAAGATATTTTTAATTAAATATCAAATTCTTATAATTTCCTTTACACACTTAGTCTTCTTATTTCTTTTCACTCATTATTATTTTTAATCACTTAAAATTATAAATTACTCCTCCCCAATTTTTAATATAAATAGGTAATTTATTTTTAAAATATTAAAAATAGGTATGGGTATTACATTGTGCGTGCCTACGTGTCCACTAACAAAGTACGAGGACAGTAAAGAAACTAAGTGCATATAGTGTAAACCTAACTCAAAGCAACTGTGATGAAGGCAAATCGCCAACAAAGTGTATTCAACTAAAACCACAATCCTCAAGTGAGTACGAGGGTACGACACCCAATTCCAACCAAGCAACCTCTACTCCTGACTAGACCAATCGTACTACTAAGGTAGAAGAACTCAAGGATCTACTAAGGATCCCAAACCAACACTGTGCTAAGATATCCAATCATAACTCACGTCGGGTGCCACTCCAATTATCATTATTATTAAGTGTTGGATTCATGTGGAACTTAAGATATTTGATGTTTCTTTCTTTCCCGTCTTTTCGTTCATTCACCTCATAATATGGATGAATCCAAGAATCCCCTCATAAGTCCATTCTTGATTCACCCTTTCATCGTCGTCACATATATCCAATCATTCCATAACTTTACACTAGGATTAAATCCAAGAATCCAATCATAAGTCCATTCTTGATTTATCCTCTCATTTCCTTTTTATCGTATCCGAGTATCGATTCATAATTGGTTGGGTCCGGTATAGTGGATTGTCAACACACTATCCTTTCCATCAGTCATTCCCCAATTCATTAGGAGGGCCAAGTTACCTCCATTGTGCACAATGTCGTGGGTGGAGCGACCACCCAGGGAATTCCGTCATAAGTCCACTGCCATATACAATATTCCAGCGTTCCCCAAATCATTTGGGAGGGCCCACGGTACCCTATGATTCCATGTTGATAAGTGTTTCTATTTTGCTAGGAATAAACCCAAAAATCCCCTCATAAGTCCATTCTTAGTTTATCCTTTTATTTTCTTTCATCATTGTTATCATGCCTAACCAAGGCCATTAACCTCATAGTCGAGTGTTTCCTAGCCAAAGTTAGTCGATTCGGATTTCTTATTGTTTCCTAGCCGAAGCTAACACCATAGGCTTCACATTTCCTAGCCAAGCTAGTCTGTTGCCATACTCTTCCACCTAGATTGTATATCTGTCAACTCATTCTACCACCATCGTTTCATTACAAGTTCCTCACGTGATAGATTCAAGGTCTAGTGGAGTAGTCCTCGTGGGACACATCCTCCATAGTTGACGTTCATTTCGTACGTTGAACTACTTGTCTAGTTCTTCAATCACAAGCTCCACCTTGGTCAATCCAAGGGAGACAACCACCATGACAATCGAACCTCAATGGAATGTCCAAAACCAATATTCTACCGTAATGAGGCTAGAGAGAGCCCACATTTACCAAAACATGAACGGAGGGGTTTAGACAACCCAAATCCTATGTCAATGCCCACTGGGCAATATCACCGAACACTTGGCATTCCCCAAGTTCCAAGGGACCTCTTGTGATTTCCCAAACTCAACTTACTCAATTTTTCTACACACATGTCCTACGACACTTCAATTACCATGTTGATCCCAAAACACGATCTAAGGTTCTCACCGGCATTTCATCGAACACTAGGCGGTCCTAAACTCTAATGGCCACCGATCACACTATAATTCACCGGAACACAAGTCACTCCCCTCACGGGAATTTTTTCAAACACTTGGTGTGCCTAAGCCTCTAGGGCATTATACCATACAACTAGTGGGTCCAAGGTCACCACTTAATTCAACCACAACATCACCCTAGGTTATAACATACAATCCATACGTCTATGGTTATCAAAGTAATCCTATGTACACACACACGCACATACTTAATAGAAGTTAAGGAATTACCCACCAGAGCATCGCCGGAGATGTCGCCAGAAAATATCACCGGAAAGTCATCCACTGTACCACCATGATCCGAACACATCACCGTGTAGCTCTCGAAGCGCCGTCAACGTTGATGAATCTTGGAGGGTCATCGATTTGTAGAGAGCCCTCGTCGAGGAGAACGACATTTCTCCTTGGTAAATCTCCATCGGAAGCTTGGAGGGTCATCGATTTGTAGAGAGAAGGGAGAGAAGAGTTGTAATTGAGGTAGAGAGAGCTAGGGAAAAATATGTGAGGGAGATGTCAAAAATCGTGCATAATAACATATATATATATATACCCCCTATGCGAAATGACAAGAATACCCTTCATTAACCCAAAAAACAACGAATTTGGCCTTCACGACCGGTCGACGGTTTGGGCTCGACCAGTCGAGGTTATTTCGAACACCTCACTAACTTGTTTCGACCGGTCGATGATGGTACAGTGTACCGGTCGACAAGACCATTTTTGCACTGAATTGGAAAGATGGAATTTCCGAGAGTATTTTGGTCATAACTTCTTCGCCCGGTCTCCGATTGAGTCGATTCAAGTTGAGTTGGATTTCTAATGAGATTCTCTACAACTTTCATGAATAATGTATATCTATTTTCAGAATTTATCGGGACTGTAATGGGCCTAGAAGGACCTCGGCACATTGCCGGAACAACCCAAGATAACGCTAGCTTGCCACCGGGGACTCCAACTACCCCGAATCATCGAATTTCATTGAATGGGACCAAATATCAACCATAATTATATTTAAGAAATTATTTAAAATTCTAGGTCGTTATATCTCATACCCCTTAAAAGACTTTCGTCCTCGAAATTAAGTAAGAAAAGAGAGGGGATGAAAATTGTACCACTAACTGACGGGACCAACGTATTCACTTCTCAACAATTTAATCAGAATGAACATACACATCCGCAACGACATCTCGAGAGCACGATCACAACAAGAGCGAGAGTGAGTTTGACCAAAACGCATCGATTCAATACGGTTGCTCGAACGCTTAACCAAACATGAGCACCACCTTGCTTTAACGTCCAACAATTCGTCCACGAAAAATCAACTAAGGATAGAGATGCAAGGGTCCCAACTGAGGAACACCAAACTCGAGAAAACCCACGTGCCACACAAAAGAATAAAAGGGACAACTCTCGATAAGGTATGGACATGCCGACACAAAAGGGATACACCGACACAAGAATTAATTTTGCGAAAGATATAAGAGACGGAGAATCCCATAGTAGATTGATCTCTTCAAAAACAAGAAACCAATAATCATCTCACGACAACACTTACAACGAGGAACGAATTGCTTCTATAAACTCGCACGCAAGCCAACAATCGCACTACGGGTACCCCGATACATGAGAATATGCCAGAGACACATCAAGGACATGTGGATATGCCAAGGGCATGCCGAGGATATGTGATAAGACCATTTGCACGAATGCTTGGCAAATTATAACTAACGAGGATACGTCATCGCACCAACACCCACGAATTAACCGAAATTAAATGCACGCATAAATATGCTCCAAACTCTCGAGCCAAGGAATACATCATACCAAACACACACACCCTAGTGTGGTAACCGTATGACCTTAGTGATTTGCTTTGAGACTCCCCAGCTAGTAGCTCTTCTCAAACCAATTCACCGCGTCAAACGCATATCACATAACCAAGAAAATACTCATGCACCCACACACGCCAAAATGTGCAAGTGCTAAGCCCAAACAACAAGGCATGGCACTAAACTCACACCAAGTCTAGACCACAATATGCATTCATACCTAACTTTCCCACGGTCAAACAAACACGCACTTCATTGGTCCACGAACGTCTATCCAAGCATCATGTAGCGCCCAACGCACAATCGTAGCAAAGATAACGGAAGTCTCTTATCCAACTAAGATCTCGCAACTGAAAAGGGAACAAACGCATTCCGATCAAGAACATCACGGCGATAGAAAAGTAACCCACCAAAGACATTGTCCTTTAAACAAAGAGGATTTCCACCGGAATTAAAGTGAGACAACTCAACAACGTCACTTACGAGGAGTTCGGAACAAAACGATACACTACGCAGATGATTCACAACTAGAGACATAACTCGAGTGAGATACTACCAAAAAACCTTTTGGAGTTCTAATACACACCTCACCTAATAAGAGGCCAATGGGATGTCATCCAAGAGTCAACAAACTTCTCAACTAGTCGCAAGGCAAGCACAACAAAAGTGACGGCCGCAAAGGAAAACATCTATCAAATGCCCAAGAACACCAATAGGAGGAACATCAACCTGTGACTCTATTGACTCACGAACAAAGGGTAAAGTAGGATTTGCAAACCGAATTCATCGTTCTATACTTAGAACCCTACAAGCCAAGTGACGAGGGTACAAGATTTAAAATCGGGATATAGATTGGAAAACAAACACATCATACAAGGCCACTGCTCGAACTATACTCGCAATATTACACGGAAAGGAGTGGGGAAAGAATTTGTTCTCCAAAGGTGATTTCAAGATCATAGGAATATTTCTTCATGCCACTGCAATCGTACCCCCAACACGTTTCCGCTGCGCTACTCTGATATCAATACTAACGATGCTGAATGTATAGTGGGTCTCACGAATCCTAATGAGCCAAGAGTTGGCCTCAATCAGATCATCTAACGAGAAACTACAAAGACAATTTTGGCATGCACACATATGTTTTTCCACCGACTAGGTCATCGGGCACAAATACATCTAAGGCCAATGCGCGACCACCGGATATAGGACTCCAAACGGTCAACCTAACCACAGTCACTACAACACGAAACATTTGGCTGAGGACAAATGCATCCCAAATCGCACCTTAAACCACCGGTTAGCCAAAAACAACTCTAACACTTCAACTTAGACTTACGGCTAACAAAACTAAGATGATCTTACAAAAATTTATGACCAATAGGTCATACCCCTTAAAGAGAAATATCCCAAAAATCTCGTGGACACCTCAAGGTTCTTCACAAGACTACGAAAAGACTTAAACTCAAACGGATCAGTATGCCTAAATCTCAATAGCCTCCAAGCAACTCGAGCCCTAAAAATGGGAAATTAGCCAATTCTTCCAAACTTAAAAGATTCCAATAGGAAATTTTAACACCAAAGATAACCAAGTCACAAGAGACTGAACATACCATGCCGCTAAAGCCAAAATTTTCCTCTCCAAACCACAAGGTAGGGAATGAGTACAACAAGTATACAACCGATATAATAAGGTAAGGGAAAACACCGACGATGGAACTAACATCAATCTACATCTCAAGTCCACATATGAAGGACTAAAGCGACATACCACTATAATCAAGATTCCACCTCCCGACCAACGGGGCAAGGAACAATGCAAAGGTTTTCAAATGACACCGATGATTTCTTCCTCAATACAAAATCCAAAACGGCACAAATAATTAAATCTCACAAAGAGATATGACCAATAGGTCATACCCCTTAAATAAGAACCACCACAGTATCTCAGCAACACCTCGAGATTTCCACTAAAATGAAGGAGGAAACATAACTCCCATGGACCATAAGGCCAAATCCACCACAATCACTCGAAAAGTTGCATAACAAAGAAAAGGAAATCCAAGCTACCGCAATTCAAGGAGCTCTACAAGGCACTACCAACCACCAAACCAAAACCAAAGTTACCAAAATCCTAACACCACATGCCGACAAGACTCAAATTCCACCTTACGAACAACAAGGCAAGGGGAAAATCACATCAACAGTCCTTGAATACTTCCACAAACTTCATCTTACCACAAACCACCAACTCAACTCTAAAGGTACAGAGGAGCCTAAAACCCAATAATAACCACAAAGGTGCATCAAGATCACTAAGAGTGAGGACATAAGGGCAACCAACCACCACAAGAGAACAACACTCGACCTCCAAAGGATGGAGAAACTCAATATTCACAGAAGGAGACAAACATGAAAGACATCTCAAAGACACAAGGCCATGATGTGATAGAGCACATCAAGCACACAGACACGACCAAAGAACGATGTAATGACCAAGAGAACCTATGGAGACTAAGTGTCTCCCCATGGCTCCAAGGTATTCAAACCGAAAGCTCTGATACCAAGTTGTCACGCTCCAAATTTTCAAACCATATTTTTTTTGAAATACAATTTAAATAATAAATAGGGGATACAACTACTTGCCATTCAAATCTACTCAGTTGAATTCTCATTACACGATACATGGAACAATTAGGAACAACAAACGGAAGTAAAGTACAAATGTCGTACACGGTTATAACTGAAACTGAAGTGCAAGTACAAAGGCTCAGCTAAAGTTGAAGTACTAAGCAAAGGAAAGTACAACTGAAACATTATATCTACACCACCCTATACAGAAGAAGCCACTGAAACTGAGGTGGCCGAATCCAAGAAAACCCAGCGGCTGACTCCAACGCCAAGTCACCAAGTCCGTCTAGTCCTGCAACACAGACTAGAAAAAGGAAAAGAAAGAGGGTCCGAGCAAACCACGGCTCAGTGAGAAAACCCTTAACTACTACCAAGCATGCACATGATGTGCGTTCCTATGTGTCCACTAATAAAGTACGATGATAGTAAATAAACCAAGTGCACGTAGTGTAAACCTAACTCAAAGCAACTGTGATGAAGGCACATCGCCAACAAAGTATATCCAACTAAAACCGCAATCCTCAAGTGAGTATGAGGGTACGACACCCAATTCCAACCAAGCAACCTCTACTCCCGACTAGACCAATCATACTACTAAGGTATAAGAACTCAAGGATCTACTAAGGATCCTAAACCAACACCGTGCTAAGATATCCAATCATAACTCACATCGGGTGCCACTCCAACTATTGTTATTATTAAGTGTTGGATTCATGTGGAACTTAAGATATTTGATGTTTCTTTCTTTCCTGTCTTTCCGTTCATTCACCTCATAATAGGGATGAATCCAAGAATCTCCTCATAATTCCATTCTTGATTCACCCTTTCATCATCGTCACATATATCCAATCGTTCCATAACTTTACACTAGGATTAAATCCAAGAATCCTATCATAAGTCCATTCTTGATTTATCCTCTCATTTCCTTTTTATAATATTTGAGTATCGATTCATAATTAGTTGGGTCCGGCATAGTGGATTGTCGATACACTATCCCTTCCATCAGTCATTCCCCAATTCATTAGGAGGGCCAAGTTACCTCCATTGTGCACAATGTCGTGGGTGGAGCGACCACCCAGGGAATTCCGTCATAAGTCCACTGCCATATACAATATTCCAGCGTTCCCCAAATCATTTGGGAGGGCCCACGGTACCCTATGATTCCATATTGATAAGTGTTTCTATTTTGCTAGGAATAAACCCAAAAATCCCCTCATAAGTCCATTCTTGGTTTATCCTTTTATTTTCTTTTATTATTGTTATCATGCCCAACCAAAGCCATTAACCTCATCGTCGAGTGTTTCCTAGCCAAAGCTAGTCGATTCGGATTTCTTATTGTTTCTTAGCCGAAGCTAACACCATAGGCTTCACATTTCCTAGTGAAGCTAGTCCGTTACCATACTCTTCGACCTAGATCGTATATCATGTCAACTCATTCTACCACCATCATTTCGTTACAAGTTCCTCACGTGATAGATTCAAGGTCTAGTGGAGTAGTCCTCGTGGGACACATCCTCCATAGTTGACGTTAATTTTGTACGTTGAACTACTTGTCTAGTTCTTCAATCACAAGCTCCACCTTGGTCAATCTAAGAGAGACAACTACCACGACAATCCAACCTCAATGGAATGTCCAAAACCAATATTCTACCGTAATGGGGCTTCAATCCATGGCTTGCCAGAAAGCCCTCGTCGAGGAGAATGACGTTTCTCCTTGGTAAATCTCCATCAGAAGCTTAGAGGGTCATGGATTTGTAGAGAGAAGGGAGAGAAGAGTTGTAATGGAGGTAGAGAGAGACCTAGGGCAAAATATGTGAGGGAGATGACAAAAATCGTGCATAAGAACATATATATATATATCCCCTATACGAAATGACAAGAATACTCTTCATTAACCCAAAAAACAACGAATTTGGCCTTCATGATCGGTCGACGGTTTGGGCTCGACCAGTTGAGGTTATTTCGAACACCTCACTGACTTGTGTCAACCAGTCGACGACGATACAGTGTACCGGTCGACAAGACCATTTTTGCACTGAATTGGAAAGATGGATTTTCCGAGAGTATTTTGGTCATAACGTCTTCGTTTGGCCTCCGATTGAGACAATTCAAGTTGCATTGGATTTCTAATGAGATTCTATACAACTTTCATGAATAAAGAATGTCAATGTTCAGAATGTATCGGGATCGTAATGGACCTAGAAGGCCCTCAACACATTAGCGGAACAACCCAAGATAATGTCAGCTTGCCACCGGGGACTCCAACTACCCCGAACCATCGAATTTCATTGAATAGGATCCAATATCAACCATAATGATATTTAAGAAATTATTTAAAATTCTAGGTCATTACAGATACCAAGTTGTCATGCCCTAGATTTTCAAACCATTTTTTAAAGTAGTTTAAATAATAAATAGGGATACAACTACTTGCCATTCAGATATATATTCAGTTAAATTCTCAGTACATGATACATGATACAATCAGGAACTACAAGCAGAAGTAAAGTACAAGTGCCGTACATGGCTACAACTGAAACTAAAGTGAAAGTACAAAGGCTTAGCTAAAGCTGAAGTACAAAGCAAGGAAAGTACAACTGAAACACTGTATCTACACTACCCTGTATAGATGAAGCCACTAAAACTGAGGTGGCTGGATCCAAAAACATCCAGCAGCTGACTCTAACTCCAAGTCCATCTAGCCCTGCAGCACAGACTAGAAAAAGGAAAAGAAAGAGGGTCTGAGCAAACCACGACTCAGTGAGAAAACCCCTAACTACTACCAAGCATGCACATGTGGTGCATGCCTACGTGCCCACAAACAAAGTACGAGAGCAGTAAAGGAAATTAAAGTGCACGTAGTGTAAACCTAACCCAAGGCAACAGTGATATAGGCGTATAGTCAACGAAGTGTGTCTAACCAAAACCGTAACCTCAAGTGAGTATAAAGGGTACAACATCCCAAGTCCAACCGAAGTAACATTTAATCTCAACTCAAACCGCCTTACTACTAAGGCACCATAACTCTAAGGATCTACTGAGGATTCCAAACCAACACCATGCCACGATATCTAACCCGAACTCATGTTACGAACCACACCCACTATCGTTATCGTTAAGTGTTGGATTTATATACTATATTGGATATTTGAGATATTTCATTCTTTCCTCGTTACACGTTACTGATTGTTCCATTCGCGTTCAATAGAAGGCTTCAATGGGCAACTAGACAAGAGCTCACAAAATAGGTGAGATGAGCATTTCAAGGGACAACTAGACAAGAGTCTACAATAAGTAAGATAAGTAACTCAAGGGACAATTAATCAAGAGTCTTCTAATGAATGATATAAGTGTTTATTCGGTGTTATCTAACACTTAGTTATGTTCACGATTCGTTCCTCGTTTCATGATGTATCATGTAAGGGAATTCCTAGTCAAGGCATTCTAAAGTAAAGTGTCAATAGGATCCCTAGACAAGGCATTCATATAGTATCAAATTCCAGAACCCCTAGACAAGGCAGTTGATATAATCATACTGTCAAGAGGATCCCTGAACAAGGCACCCATCTAATCATAGTGTCAATCGAATCCCTGAATAAGGCACCCTTAATTTGTTTGATCTTAGTGACATAGATAAGGAAAGGCTCGGTTAGTGGCCCGTCGACCCACTAACCAATCCTATCCGGTCTTTCCCAAATAACATTGGGAGGGCTCTCGTTACCCCCATTGTGCACAATGTCGTGGATGGAGCGACCATCCCAAGACCCCTGAACAAGGCGCCCCGTATCAAAGTATCAAATCCCATATCATAGTCACTGTGTCCGGTAGTCCCTGAACAAGGCACTTCCCGTATATTACGTCAATGTATTCGACCACGTTCCTTTTTCATTACAAGTTTCTCAAGTGGTAGATTCAAGGTCTAGTAGAGTAGTCCTCGTGGACACATCCTCCATATTTGACATTTATTGGTTTCGTTGAACTACTTACTTAGTTCTTCAATCATTAACTCCACCTTGGCCAATCCAAGGGAGACAATCACCAATACCATTCAACCTCAACCAATTGTTTCTAGTCCAACGTTCCATTGCAATGAGGCTAAGTAAAGTCCACATCTACCGACATGTGAAGGGAGGAACTCAAACACCCAAATCCCCATTTCAACACACGTTTAATAATAATATTGAACACTTGGCATCCCATAAATTCAAGAGGACTTGATACGATTTCAATGACTTGACACACCCAAGTATTCCACTTACTTATCCAACGATAATTTCAATGTCGCTATAAATCCAAAACACAATCTAAGGTTCACACGGGCATTTCATCGAACGCTTGGCGGCCTTAAGATCCAATGGCCACCAATCACCTTACAAGTTGCCAATTTACGAGTCTTTCTCACCTCATGGAAAATTCGTCAAACACGTGATGTGCCTAAGCCTCTAATAGCATTACATCAAACAACTAGCGGGCCCAAGATCACCGCTTAATTCCAACACAGTGTAACTCTAAACGACAAAAGGTAATATACATACTATGGCTATCATCTCGAACCTATGTACACACACACACATATATATATACTTAATAGGAGTTAAAGATTTTACCCACCGGAGCATCGCCGGAGTAGTCGCCGGAAAAGTCATCCGCCGTACCACCGTGATCCGAACCCATCACCGCTTAGCTCTCGAAGCGCTCGTCAACGTTGATGAAGAACAAAACTCTGTTGCTTGAAGTTGGAGGATACCCAAAAACCCGAAACTTGGCGGATGGTTTCGATCCATGGCTTGCCGGAAATCCCTCATCATGGAGAACAATGTTTCTCCTTGGTAAATCTCCATCGGATGCTTGGAGTGTCACACCCTGGATTTTTATACCATTTTTTTAAATGGAATAAAAGAATTAGAGTCACAAAACCATATTTTATCAAACCACATGACAAGGGGCCGTGAATTGCAAAATATACCTATTTACAAGCGTTTACATAAAACATGCAAAAAATAGAATTACAAATAACCCTTTATATGAACTTTCTTGGAATTTAAATACATACAACCTTTACATTTGAAATGAAGCTCAAACTATAAGTAAAAAGGGGGAGGGGAATTATTACAATGATACAAAAATGAAGTGCAATGGAATGCTCCTCACTGAATGAAAGTAGAACAAGTCTAAGCCAACTCCCGCTACAAGTAACCAAACCAAGCAAACCTGTATGAAACTGTAGAAAAAGGGTGAGTCATAAAGACCCAGAAAATATGCACCTATCAAGTGTAAATATAATTATAGTGACATATGCAAGTGGTGTAAATCCCTATGATGCAATCCCAAGCATGTCATTACTCACACGTTCCCAAACACCACTTCCACATCACTAACCAAACTAAGACTCACAAGTCTAGCCAAGTGTTTCACCTACACAAGCACACGATGGGAAACACAAGTCTTTCTATCCTTTCAAGACTAATGACAACACGAGTCAAACCTCTCTTTACCAAGTACCCCTTTTTACTGCGCAACTAGGCAATACATACTAGAACAGTTTCCATAAGGGCCAAGGACTTTAACCTCAACCATGTCATACCGACAAGGTAAAACTATCATATTAACTAGGGAGGTCACTCCCAAGAACACAACCCATCTTTAACGACACTGTTACCAACTATGGCACACCAAGCCACATATCATGTCGAGTCCACTAGCTAATTCCATGACTTAGCTTAGATCCACCATTCACCAAACCATGTCGCACATCGACTACTCTTCTGTTCCCTCTATATACTCATCTATATAGGTACACATTGGTGAATCGATTATCTTGTTTAAGTAGTTTGTTCGACTTCCCAATTTGGAATAAGTGTTAGAAAAAGGCCACACGGGATTCGAACCTCCTAGACAAATCCAGGATCGGCCCTATAGTCAAACCTTGGGCTAGTTTGGGTTGTCTCAACAAATTCAAGAACCAACCAAGAAAACCACCGAACCGGGAATCGATTTAGAGTCTCCTTGGCGAGGACAAGGATCAACTCACTCACGAAGTGCCACGAGGATTGCACTATCATATGAGGTGCCACGAGGGATGCACCATCATACGAAGTGCCACAAGGGATGCACTATCACACGAGGTGCCATGAGGAATGCACCGAAGTACGAGGTGTCACGAGGAATACACCAACTCACAAAGTGCTACGAGGGATGCACTAACTCACCACAATCAAGACCACATCATTTGGTCATCACACACCACATTATCTTTGTTGGTTGTTTAATAAGTTAATTCATGAGATTGACAAGTTCAATCGAAGGGAATGAGTTTCCCAATCCTAGTGACGAATTCACCTCAAGGGGACGAGTTCCCACCTAAGTGTGACGAATTCACACATTAACACATAGACCTCAAGTCTAGTCATCCAACCAATCAAATCCAAGGGTACTACATCGTAGGGACGAAGTCCCAATCCAAGTGTGACGAGTTCACACATTGATACCCAATCCTCTTCGCTAAGGCATCTCACCAAACACCTATTGAGCATAAGTGCACTCAAGGGTAATAGTCACCAAGGACATCTAATCCAACCTCCAACTTCATCATCCATAAGGTCAAGGTCACACACAAGGGCTTAAGTGAGATCACCCAATTCATCCAAGATCGCACACAAGGGTCTAACCAAGATTCGACAACTATAAGAAAACATGAATTATACTCGTAAGCCCCTTATGCATTCTATCAAACACCTAGCGGGCACAAGATCACCGCCCAATTCCACTAAATTAAACATCTAGGACAAACCTCCAAATTTCTATCAAATTCCAAACATTAACAATAGGAGTCCTAGGCACAAATTGACTATCACATATTCTCAAAACCGCCAAGAACACTCTAATTCAATACAAGGATGAGTCTAATTTCATTTAATCAAACATGTAGGTTTCATGATTTCCAAAACATGAGTTTTTAAGAAAACCTTTGGTTTTAATTGTGTCAATCAAATTAGATGACCTAATATAATTACATAAACACAAGATAGAGGCGTATTTACCTCAATCTCCAACAATGGCGGAAACCCTAGCCACGAAGATATCAGCACCGACGAACCTATGCATATCAATGGAAAGAGAAAGTCAAGGGGAATCAAGGTCTCCAAAGAGCAAACATGAGAAATCCACTTCAAGAATGACTTACCCGAAAATTTAGGAGAATGACTTCACCACCCACGTTGCCGAAAAGCCCTCGACGAGGTGATCGATGTTAAACCTTGCAAGAACTCTGGGAGATGCCCGGAAGGCCCTCAAAACTAAAAGAGAAGGAGGGAGCAAGAGGGAGGAGCTCCCATAGAGGTAGAGAGAGAAGGAGTTAGGGCAAAATAGTTGTAAGGGATGACCAAATCGTGGGAATGATGATATATATACCCCCTCCACTTAAAATGACACAAATGCCCTTAATGAGCCAAATCTGGGCTCTGTGCACCGGTGCAACCCCTCTCTGCACCAGTGCAAACCTGCATTGGAATTCAATAGAAGGCTTTTGCACCGATGCAACTACCCTCTGCACCGATGCAAACTTTCTCCAAACACAATAGTGAGTTTGTGCACCGGTGCAACTATTCCTTGCACCGATGCAAACTCTCAAGAACCTCCTGCACCGGTGCAAACTCTTCTTGCACCGATGCAAACTCAATCCGGATACAGTAGTAGGTTCCAAAAAACCCCTGCACCGGTGCAAACTCACTTTGCACCAGTGCAAACATCACCTGAAGCAATATTTGCACACCAAAACTCTCTCAGGACTTCTCCGAAACATCCCGAGCCGAATACGAACTATATGGGTAAGCCGAGAAGGAGTCTAACACCGAATTCTAATCGTCAACACAAGCCAAGGATTTCACACCAAATTATTTATCGATTAGAATGATGGATTTTATTTCCGAAAACGTATTTAGGAAATACGGGTCGTTACACCTCAACTACCTTAAAAGAATTTCGTCCATGAAATTAACTACGGTTAGAGGAACAAAGATCACGACCAAAGAATACCAAACTTGCGAAAAACCCGTGTGCCACACAAAAGAATATAAGCAACAACTCCTGATATGTTGTGGACATGCTGACACGGAAAGAACACATCGGCACACGAATTGATTTCGCCAAAGGTACAAGGGATGGAGAATCCCACAAGGGATTTGTCTCCTCAAGGACAAGAAACCAACAATGATCTTACAACATGGGTACACACACATCCCCCACACACGCACGCAATGCGATAATCAAGTGACCACTACAACTCAGGTTTGAGAGGTGTCGGTCAGACACGATTCTCAACCTAAGTCATATGGTCATCCTTATACCATACAATCAAGGAAGCACACACACACACGGTCGATTCTACACTGAAGGTGTAAGAATAACCGACTCGATTACTCGTTCCCAAAGTTTATAACGATCTACCCATCGCTTAGGGAACAAGGATGTGAATTTTTAAGAAAGCAAGAACGGTCCCAAAGCACATACCAACCAAACAAGTGGAGAGTAAACGTCAAACTTGGCCATCGTCACAAGAACAAGGTGGCACAAGAGAACCAACACAACTAGTCCACAATTTAAACGGAAGTGAGATCACAACTCAAATCATCACGACATCAATTTATAGAGTACATGAGCAAAGAACTTGTGGCAAGAAACACCCGAACTAGGCAACGAAAGGTTCAACCGAGAAGATTCTACAAACGATGTCCATAGAAAGGACTAACATCTAGAATAAAAATGCTTAACTCCAAACCGAGTTCACAATGTTACTAACAAAAGACAATAAGTTAGTAATCCAACAACATGCAACACCACTAGAACAAATAAACACAAACCAAATCTACTAAGACGGAGAAACCGGCGGCTGAGGATCCGTTGTAGCAATTGAGCACATTCTACCATGAGTCATCCACTCCACTAGTTTCTTGCCTCTCTGAATCGAATCCCGATGTGCGCCTCTAGAACTGGTTCCTCTATCAAACTGAGGACTGGATGAGAATGACTGGTGATTCTGACTTCCCTGCTGGAGCTGCTCAACTCTTGGCCCAACCGATGAGTGATGCCCAACTGGCATCTCTCCTTGCCTGCCGTTCCTCTGTGGGCAAATTCTTCCCACATGCCCTGACTCACCGCACTCAAAACAAATAACCTGGAGACACCGAGAACAGTAGTGCCCTTCCTGATTGTAGTGATGATAAACAAGATGGATCTTGGGTAGCTCTTCTGCAACACCAACACCGACAAGGGACTGAAAACCCTGCTGACTCTGAGAAAAAGAATGATCTCTATGCCGCTTTCTCCCGAAACTGCCTGAAGAAGACATGGAATTTAAAACCAAAGACTGCCAACGAGGCTCCCACACTCTGACTTCTTTCTCTTCTTCCTTGCAAATAGGCTCAATAGCCCTGGCACGATCCAACGTGGTGGCAAACGAATGAATACACTGTCCAACAATGAGTCTCTGGATGGAGAGACGAAAACCCCGCTTGAACCTCTTGCACTTGCGATCTTCTGAACTGACCAACTCTGGAGCAAAATGAGACAATAACTAAATTTGATCGCATACTGTGAGACCATCATGTCACCCTGTTGCAACAACTCAAACTACATCCGCACCTGCTCACTAAATGATTCCGGAAAGTACTGATCCTCAAATGTAGAAACGAATTGCTCCCACGTTACAGCACCAACATCTTCAACTACTACTCCCGGATTCGCAACTCTAGCCAATCTCCGCGCATCTTTCTTGGCCTCAACTATGGAATTTTACCACTCTCCGGCTTCACCAACCAACTGATAGGATGCAAAAGGTACCCGCAACTCGTCTTCATGAATCTGAAGGGTGTCCAATGCCTTACAAATTTCAGAAAGCCAATGATTTGCCTCAATAGGCTCACCCTCTACATCGAAACTAGGAGGGTTTATAGCACGGAACTTGCGCAAAGCCTCCATCGCGTGGCTAACACCCCTAGCCCTAGGGGCTTGAACTGCTTTGGTAGCCTCAACCATGGCCTCAGCAAGCTGCCTCACAAATAATCTAGGATCCACTGCTTCTTCTTGACCCACTTCAACATTCTCCTTATCGCGAACATCTTCCATCGGGACTTCCTGACGAATTTTACGACCTCTATGACGATTAACCATATCGACCACAAAAGCGACTAGCGATGATAAGTCCTAGCAAGCATACAAACAACACGTTCAATACAAGAACCACTATAGTACTATGCTCATAAATTTCAACACAAGAACTATGAGTCCAACAATATTGTAGGCTAGGAGGACAAACCACATACTCAACATACACTTATATCCACATATAGAATCTCCAATATATCAGCAGAAACCAAACTCATCCGAGTATAATACCAACTCCTATGCCTCAAACAAGGGCATACAAATGCCAACTTCCTATGTCTCAAACAAGGGCATACTAATGCCATGCAACACTCAATGCATACAAACACACACACAAAAGACTCCATGGAAAGTACATAAAGAACCCATTGAAACTAAAAGTTTCTCCAAGGTTCCAAGGTTTTCGAACGAAAGCTCTGATACCAAGTTGTCACATCCAGGATTTTTAAACCAATTTTTTTTGAAATGGATTAAAAGAATGATTAGTCACAAAATCATATTTTATCAAATCACATGACAAGGGGCCATGAATTGCAAAACATACCTCTTTACAAGCGTTTACATAAAACGTGCAGGAAATAGAATTACAAATAACCCTTTACATGAATTTGCTTAGAATTTAAATACATACAACCTTTACATTTGAAATAAAGCTCAAACTACAAGTAAAAAAGGGGAGGGAAATTATTACAATGATACAAAAATGAAGTGCAATGGAATGCTCCTCACTGAATGAAAGTAGAGCAAGCCTAAGCCAACTCCCGCTATAAGTAACCAAACCAAGCAAACCTGTATGAAACTATAGAAAAAGGTGAGTCATAAAGACCCAGCAAATATGCACCTATCAAGTGCAAATGCAATTATGGTGATATGCGCAAGTGATGTAAATCCCTATGATGCAATCCCAAGCATGCCATTACTCACACATTTCCAAACACTACAACCACGTCACTAACCAAACCAAGACTCACAAGTCTAGCCAAGTGTTTCACCTACACAAGCACACGATGGGAAACCCAAGTCTTTCTATGCTTTCAAGACTAATGACAATACGAGTCAAACCTCTCTTTACCAAGTATCCCTTTTTACCGCGCAGCTAGGCAATACATACTAGAACCGTTGCCATAAGGGCCAAGGACTTCAACCTCAACCATGCCATGCCAACAAGGTAAAACTATCACATTAACTAGGGAGGACACTCCCAAGAACACAACCCATTTGTAACGACACCGTTACCAACTATGGCACACCAAGCCAAACATCATATCGAGTCTACGAGCTAATTCCACGACTTAGCTTAGATCCACCATTCACCAAACCATGTCGCACATCGACTACTCTTACGTTCCCTCTATATACTCATCTATATAGGTACACATTGGTGAATTGATTATCTTGTTTAAGTAGTTTGTTCGACTTCCCGATTTGGAATAAGTGTTAGAAAAAGGCCACAAGGGATTCGAATTTCCTAGACAAATCCAGGATCGGTCCTATAGTCAAACCTTGAGCTAGTTTGGGTTGTCTCAACAAATTCAAGAACCAACCAAGAAAACCACCGAACCGGGAATCGATTTAGAGTCTCCTTAGCGAGGACAAGTATTGACTCACTCACGAAGTGCCATGAGGATTGCACTATCACACGAGATGCCACGAGGGATGCACCATCACACGAAGTGCCACAAGGGATGCACTGTCACACGAGGTGCCACGAGGAATGCACCGAAGTACGAGGTGTCACGAGGAATACACCAACTCACAAAGTGCCATGAGGGATGCACTAACTCACCACAATCAAGACCACATCATTTGGTCATCACACACTGTTAGTTTTTCTGTTGTCGTTTCATTTCTCCGGGACTTTTTT
>NMUG010000828.1:0-20050 GCA_002855965.1 Monotropa hypopitys | reverse complement strand
TGTTTGGATTCAAGTCTTTTATGCTTCCTTAAGTGTTGAGGTAAGTAGATGCTCTCTCTTCCCATATAGTTTTCATGGCTAGTTGTTAACAAGTAAGTTCTTCAAGTTTTTGGAGTTTCTCTTTTGAAAATTTACTAAGTCTAAAGCTTGTTCCTAAAGTTGTCTTCTCCATTAATCTTCAAGAAAATCATATAGTTGTTAATTAGTTTTTCATGACTTGTTTAGGAAGAATTCTTGTAATTAGTTGTAATTTGATTATGTGTGAGTAGTGATAGATAGAATCTTAGTTATAGGTTAGTTATTTGTTTAAGGTTAATTATGAACTTCTATTTTGTAGGATATAATTTTGGTGGAATTTGGAAAACAACTTAATGTTTGTTCAAAGCTTAGGGTTGTTAATCTCCTTGATCATGTGTCGACAAGTCAAATTGGCACACATGATGCTTTGAGCGATGTCATTCTAAGTGTTTGATAAATTGTCGCAAAGAAGTCATTTTCCTAATAAAGCCTAAATTCTATCCTCTTTACATACTAATAGAATTATCTTCCAAACGATGGCCTGGACTTGGTCTAGTTTGCGTAATTGAAGTTCATGATGATCTTAAGTCAATACTAATTTATAACTATAGATTTGACCTCCGTTTAATTCAAAGTCTTTTAAATTAACGTGACAATAATTTAGAAAATCAATCTAAAATCCAAGGCTAGCGTCCTACCGCTAAACCATCTTAATAATTAAACTCGAAACTTAACAACCAAATACCGTTATCTGTGGATACGATCTCGTACTTACCGGGCATTATGCTAGCTACAACATAGCCCTATGCTTGGGGTTTTTGTTGTCAAACACACGGTACTTCTGGAGCAAAGCAATATGCACTTATTCATATACACTATAACTTTACAAAATGTACTGTAACTTGTTCATATGTACAAACTGGTGATAGCCCGTGCCGATAGCACGAGGCTATAGAATAAAAAGCGCAACACAATACCTAAGAATACGACAAAATTTTGGGTGTTAGTAGTGTATTCGGCACTAATTCGTGCCTTCGGCACTAATGATGAACGATGACAGAATAGAAAGTGCATCACAATATGTTAGGGTACGATGAAAGTTCAGGTGTTAGTAGTGCCTTCGGCACTTTGGAGTGTATTCAGCACTCATGATTAGTAACGACACTTGATCCGTATTTTCGGTATAATTTTTTTTTATAAAAAACTAAAAAATCAAAATTGAGTAAAATAATTCAATTTTTTATTCATTTAAATTCAATTACAAAAATCAAACATTTATGTAGTTAAAGAAAAAATAGAATCAAAATAGTTTTTTTGTAAAAAACTAAAATAACTATTTTTTATGTTTAAAAATTTTAAAAATATTTTACACATTTTAACTTTTTTTGTTTTTTAATTTAATTAAATATGTATGAAAATGTGTATGAAAATGTGTAAAGAAAGTATATGAAAATGTGTATAAAAATGTATAAAAAATATACGGGAAAAGCGTGAAAAGGGGTTTGACCATAGTGTCTTGTATAACCGAGACACATTTGTATGACTGAGACAAATTTAAAATATGATTAGGACAACATGATGTTTTGTATAATAGATGTACTGTAACTTGTACGGAGTAATGCAAAATTATATTGTAACTTGTTCATATACACTGTAACTTTACAAAATGCACTGTAACTTGTGCAATATGCACTGTAACAATGAACGATGCAACGATGTCGTAATTTCTGAACAAATAATTCTAGTTTGATTCTAAAAAACATTAGGGTAACAAAAAAAATTAAACAATTCAAATTTTTCATAAAAACGTACTTTTCTTTATCATCCTAACGCAAGAGAGAGTGAGACAGAGAGATGAAGTTTTCGACGACAACGAAGGAGACACAGGAAGGTTTCGAGGGAGGGAGTTTTCGACGGAGATTGAAAGAGAATGAACGGGAACTTTCGACGGAGAGTAATAGAGAATGAACAAGAGCTTTCGACGGCGAGAGAGAATGAAATATACACAGTAAACAAGTGTATTATTGGAAACCGTTGTAAACAAGACTTTAATGGGTACCCAAACAAATTATTTAAGACATGAACAACTATGAACATATTTTTTGCACGTGCGCAAAAGAACCCTACAATTTGAGTGAAGGGACCTTCCCTCATGAAAAGCCCGTCCCTCCCTCCGTCTCTCTCCATTTTCAAATTCAAATACACACTCCCTACGTTTCCCCGCTTGCAGACACCTCTCGAAACGTTGCAAGAAAACACTTTCTGAAAAAACAGAGAGAAGATCGGAGAGAATGGACTCGAAACAACAACAGCAGCACGCCCCAACTCCTACTCCTACTACTCCTTCTCCTCCTCCTCCTCTTTCCCTCCTCAGAGACATCTCCAATTTCAAAACCCCCAAACACCACTCCCGAAACCCTCAATTCCCCTCCCCGTACACCCAATTCTTTACCGCATCTAAGCAAACTCCTCTATCCTCTTCCACTGTTCGACATCATCGTCCCTCAGCGTCTCGATCCAAAGTCTCAAGGAGACTCAAAGCATTCGAGCTTGAACAGTCCAAATCGGCACGAAAAGCCCAAATCGACAAAGAGAAGTCTCTAAAATCACTCGCGAAATCTCTCACTGTATGGCTCAATTTCTTGCTTAAGAACCCCGCATCGTGCGGCTGCGATCTGGCAAAAATGACAGGAAAAAATGAAAATTCAAAGGAATCGGATGCGAGGACGGGCTTAGGGCACGGAAAGAGAGAGAGCTGTTCTGGTAATGGGGTTGTTGAAGTGGACACGGCATGGAGGTGCCCTAAACGGATGAGGGGATCCACTTGGCGTGAGGATTTCAAAGAAGAGAGTGCAATTTCAAATTCAAAGTTTTTAGCTTTGAAATCTTCATTGCAAGATGTATGCAGTTTTGACGATTTGCACCAGAGAATGAAGCTTTACTTGAGCTTGGGTAGTTGTAAAGAAATTTTGAATGTGATGAATCAAGTAACCAAGGTATGTTCTACATTTATTGTTCTCATTTTTAAATTTCTGATCAGTGAGTTCAGTATGAGGGTTTCAAATGCACGCTACAATGCTACATACAGTAGGTATGATTAAGTTTGCATTATACTGTCAATCATGTCCTTCCAGTGATTATTATTGTTATTTTATTTTTAAATGAATTATATTTCTGGATGTCTTATTTATCGGCATTAGAGCATCTCCACTCCTAACCCTTTTTGTTTACCCAATTTGAGTGAAAATTTGGGTAGGAGCATCTCCAATGGCAAAATCCATTTGTCTACTCAGAAAAAGGGGATAGGCTTGAGTAATGACAACATAATGAATAACTGATGAAGTCTTGTGTCTTGGGAAAAAAAGATTTGAGCTTGGTTTGTCCTTGAAAAGAGTAGGAGAAAAGGTAAGATCCAAAAGGGTATTACATTGGAGATGGTTTTTAACCAAAAAAGTGTTTTTGAGTAAATTCAAGAGAATGTCATCACCTAAGAGGCTAAGGCCGATAAAAGAAAAGGCCTAAGGAACCTACATATAGAGGAAATCTCCAAATTTATGAATGGGGATATTCGTTGGGAAAAACTAGAAGAAAAGGAATTCAGATCTAGCTGAAACGTAGTATTTTTTAGAGCTTGCTTTTGGAAGTGATTTTCAATTATTTCCCGTCAGTTCTGGCATTGCACACGTTTTTTTATGTTGAAAACATGTCTGATGGATTTGGTTCAAAATTCTTGATTACCTTTACTTTTGTTTTGCCTCTTAGAATATAGATGAAGGAAGATTGAAAATGAAAGCACACTGCCCTATTGTAACTGATTTTGGAATGAAGGATAAGGCACTGCGAATCCTCATGTGTTACAAACCAGTCTGGCTCCGGATCGGATTGTATATTATTTTTGGTGGTGATTCATTGTTGCCGAATGGAGATGTGAATTCTGAAAAGGAAATTGCATTCTTGAAGATGGTTATTGAGAAACAATTTTTCTCTCATGCTGGTCTAGCTAGACTTTATGCTTATAACAAGTTAGTTGAAGGTTTATATAGACCGGGATATTTTGAAAAATTGGGCAATGTTATCCTGAAGAGGTTTTTGTTGCTTGCTCTTATACTTGATAGAGCTAAAACTCACAGTTGTCTTCCTATCAAGTATGGCATTGATGCATTGGATGGTGGTTCCCCTCTTCTGTTCATTTTGCAATCCAACACTAAATCTAGTCGTCAAGTTGTCTGTGGTAAAAAAGGGGTTTCTTCTACTCATCCTTTTTTGTGGATCTCGAGAGGTCAATTGCACACCTAAGGTGTTAGACCATCTCCAAGGGATACCTCAGATGGGTACCCAAACACAAATTTAGGGTACCCGGTCTACTATTCATCCTCCAACCGATACCCAAATGCGTCCCCAAAATTTGGGGGCGCTACAGTAAACCCCCAATTTGGGGTAAATCTGGACAGACCCCCCAAAATTGGGGACGCTGCATACAACTCAGCTCCGTCCAACTGTTTTGTGTGGGGCCCACTTCGGGGCTCCACATGAACAATCTGAACCGTTCATAAATTTTAAAATAATATTTTAAGTAACTATGTAAAAAATCAACTCGATCGAATAATTATAAGTCGTTCATCCATATTATTTAAAGTTAGGAATACAAATTTCAAATTAGGCTAAAATTTTGTGTATGCAAAAATCAATTAATGGATGAAGAACTTACGGTTATCCGATTGTGTTGATTTTTTGCAGAGTTACTTAAAATATTATTTTAAAATTTATGAACGGTTCAGATTATTCGTGTGGAGCCCCGAAGTGGGTCCCACACAAAACAGTTTAAGAAAAAGGATATAGTTGGAATATTTATAAAATATTTGGGGATTTAAAAGGGGTATAATGGTTGGAGAGATAGTGGTTTATTTGGGGTATTTGACCAAATGTTGACCAAATTTGGGGGTTTAAAAAGTTTTTTTTGGGGTTATGGTTGGAGATGCTCTTACCGCCTCATATGCGAAGCAAATTATTCATCTAGATGAAGCCACATACAATTCAAATTTCCCTCTTTTATAAAAAATCTTATTAAAGTGATTTTTTGGCTTAATTTGCTTCCCATATGAGGTGGCGACATCTTAGTTGCAATGAACCTCTTCATTATGAGTCTTAATCCATTTGGTCTGTTTCGGTTATTGCTTTATTAGAGTGTGATTCGATATTTTCTCTCGTGATTCAAACTAGATTTCTTATCATCGGATGTGATGCATGGAGAAGGTAATCTTCTTGCTCATTTGGTGATTGTAGGGTACAAAGTATCGCACCAACAGGTAAGCAACTCAATTTGTGCATGCTACTTTTTATTTGATAACGTGGTTTTGGCTTCTATGCACGAAATGAGGCATTAACTAAAAGTTGAATGTCCAGAATGATTTTCTTAAATGTTGGTATGTCCCAGAGTCCTCTCAGCGAGTATGACTTCAGTGTCACAGACTTGTTTGATGATCTTCAAGATGGAGTGCGGCTATGTAGAGCGATTCAACTTTTGCAACATGACAGTTCCATTTTGACGGTTAGCTTATGTCTCGTAAAGCTGCACATATCTATCTACTTACCTGGTTATTAACCATTTATCTTGTTTCTTGCTTTTATGGACAGAAAATTGCTGTCCCATCAGATACACACAAGAAATGTGTGACTAATTGTGGCATTGCCATGCAACATCTGAACCAAGCTGGTGTGCCGTTGTTTGATGAAGATGGATCAATTATTGAAGGAGATGACATTGTTAGTGGAGACAAGGAACTTACAGTTCACTTGCTTTGGAACATATTCATTCACTTGCAGGTATATCCGTCTTGTCCCACTTAATATGTTGGTGGTCATTATCAAAAAACTAAATATTGAGCCAACAAACCAAACCATGAGAACACATCGAATTTTTATATGGTTCGGTCAAAATTTGTTTTTGCCCCAGATCTGCCTACTCCAACCTTATCCATTATGATTAATAAATCCCAATGATTTACATATCCACTTACAACAAGTAAAAATAGTGAATTAGTACAATTATTCAAAATAAAAAAATATCGGATTGAGGCATGGATATCATGTTGTCTTTAGGGAGATTCAAGCCCTGTGCAATTGGTTAAAACTTGAACCACCGATGCAGCAGAAATCACCATATGACCTGTCTCATCCAGGATGCAACAACACGACTTGGTTGCACAAGTAGTTGAGCCAAAGGTTCACCATAAAAACACCCGTACAGTTTGCATATTAATCTATCTGTATAACCATATAAATTAATGCCCGGTTGATACCCATTAATGGGTGCATGAGAAGGGGAAATTATGAGAACAAACCTAACGTTTAGTAATAATACACAAAATGATTATGCTCAGACTCGAACCCAAAATCTTAAAGTTATTGGACGGAGTCTTTACCACTGCACCACCAGTGGTCCCTTTTCTGTATAATTATATAGAAATATAAAAGGAGCAAATAGGTATAAAGGCTTGATCTCTGCCTTGGGCCTCAATGCCTTCGGCAACTTGCTACACAAAACCAGAGCCTTAAACTCCATATATATTTGGCAAATAGATACATGGATATGTAAACACGGGGGCGGTTTCAGTGACCAATATTTCTTACCAACGGTTTTTACCAATACTTAATACAACTACTTTTGGGTCCCACTATGATGATCCGAACCGTTAATAATGTTTAAATCGATAAAATATAGGATTTTGCAAAAATTTAACTCAATCGGATATCGGTAAGTGTTTGATCTACACAGTTTTGCATAACAGTTTATGTTAGTTTTCTGTGCAACTGTTTGGATCAAGTAGTTACCGATATCCGATTGAGCTGAATTTTTGCAGGTTCCTATATTTTATCGATTTGAACATTATTAACGGTTTGGATCATCACAATGAGACCCGAAGTAGTTGTATTAAACATTGGTAAAAAACCGTTGGTAAGAAATATTGGTTACTTGAACCGTTCCCTGTAAACACAGATAGTGCAATAATGCAAAGCACAATCATCGTAGCCTTAGGCAAAAGCCACTGGCTTATGTTTTCTTCTCCAAATCAAGCCAGGAATGTGTGCTTATATAATATAATTAGAAGCACGGCTATAATGTAGGTGATGTATAAACTAATAACATGTGTCATGCATGACACTCAAAGCATTATAATCTTCTTCGATTTATTGTTCTGTTCCACCACCAGAACCCCTCTACTGTTTTGGGACGGGGGTGTAATGTAAATAGTCTACGATGGAGTGCGATTAGAAAGTCTTGATTCATTTTTTAATACTATACCCAAACACAAATCCATCACTTCCACCTTATACCAGTAATTCATAGTAAAATAATATTTGATATTAAAATACATATTGCATCATTAATGCACCAACATAATATTTCAAGGTTCCTCCTCAAATTATGTTGCAAGTCCTGTCAAATGAACCCTGAATGTACAATTGGTGTTTGGCATTTTGAATCAGGAAATTATGTGGTGCAGTATGCCTTTCTATGTGGTGTGCACAAAGTTATTTCAGTATCATCAGTTCACAAAATCTGTTCTATATACGCTCACAAATATCTTTCTGGCACTAGGTTTTGTAGTTGATGTATTCAAGAATAACAAAAATAGGAGAGAGAATGCCTGTCTGTACCTTTTCACCAACCCTGCCATTTAATCTGCAGCTGCCACTTCTAATCAACAAAAAGCTTTTAGCGGAGGAAATTTCCAGAATTCGAGGAGTTAATGCGGTACGTTTCAAATTGGATGACTGTAGTATGTCTAATCAATGAGGTACTTTGGGGGATGCACATACAGTCTTGGAAGGTCATCCTGCATCTTAAGTTCGAGAAACGATGCTGTTTAGTTATCTAATTTATTGTTTTTTCATGTTGGTTCGTCACGTTTTTTGTATTTGAGCTCTAAAAATTCTTGGAATTTTACAGGAAAACTTAAATAGTTCCACTCTTTTGGACATGCTTCTGAATTGGATCCAGGTATAAGCTATTATCATCTTCTGTTGTATCAAGTACGATTTTGTTTGCCAAACATTTTGAATGCTATGGTGTTATGATTTCTCTAACTTGCCTATATTTAATATATACTATACATACATGAATGATCATTTCCTTCTTGTTGCTTAGGTAGTTAAGCACAATATATCCTATACACACAATATCCTCCGTGTTAAAAAAGTTATCCTCTTTAAAGTGCAATTCATGTTTCCTTGGTAATTATTAAAGAGTTTGAGAAGCCGTCTTCTGTTCTTTCTAAAATCATTGTTGCCTCTTCTTTGTCTTCCGCTTTCTCCGAATCAATTTAGGAAGCAACGTTGTTTAAGAAAGGATTAGTAGGGTGGAACTGAAAGAAAAATTGTGGCTGGTATAGACATGCGAGGACATGCAGGTAACATACACGTGTCTTGTAATTGAAGAGAGATAGTGAGAGGGAGGTTCAGAGCCATAAACACTGAAGCACAAAGTAATTTTGGCCTTAATTTTGTGTTTCCAATCAGAATACACTGGCTATAATTATAGCAGTGATTGTGTCTCATTCTTCCTTGCTATATGTCCATATGTAGCTATTTTCTTAAAATTTACTTGTGCTAAGTCTCCTGTCACTGTTTTGTCCTACCTGTTATGGGCTTTTTGTGAGATTACTACCACATCCACTCTACTTCAATATAGTGGCTGCTGTACTCCACTTTTCGGATTAGGAAATCCCACTTTTCCCCACAGTAGACTTTTTAAGAGTTGAATTTGAAGTCCCGACCTATTCATTCCACATTTTATAGCCACACAGCTAATGCTAGTTGGCTTCCATATAGTTGATAATTTGTGTTCTCTGAAGTGTATTTTCACTTAACATGCATTTCTAACACCATTTTTTAAATGGCATTTCTAACACCAATTAACTACTTCCATAACTGTGTTTGCAGGCTATATGTGAAAGTTATGATTTCAGGGTTGATAATTTTGCTTCCCTTGTTGATGGCAAAGCCATGTGGTGCTTGCTTGATTATTACTTCCGGAAGAATCTTGATTGTTCATGTTCTACTACGGTGTTCATCACATCCTTGTCATCACAGTTTCTCCTTCTACTGTTTGTATTTTGTCATTTTGTTTTGATTTCGTTTTTGCTTGCAGGATCTTGTGGAATCAACCAGAGAGGCTTCAATCATGTCCTTTAGTGATTATACAGATGCTGTTCACAACTTCATATTATCACAAAAACTGACTACATTGTTGGGAAATTTTCCAGAGGTAAAAATTGGTGATTGTTCAATATTTGAAAAGGGACCACTGAAGAAGAGAAATCGTATAAGAAAATATAGCTTGGGCATATGATTATGTTTCCAAAGTTTAGTGGTTATTACCACCAGATACATCTGTGGGAGTACGATATTAATAGGTTGTTAAGCTTGTAATTTGTGAACAGAGTTAATTATAACTTTCTGAAGGTATAATAATCATGTTTTATTGTGCAAAATATGACATGATTATTTGGATATTAGCATATATTCCATCTCTTTGTGTGTGCATGTACTGTAGAAAACTAGAAATAACTGAAAAACCTCTGTGCATGATTTTCTCCCTGTTTTATGTTATATGTATTGTTCAACACTTTGTATCTACTTAGGCTTATTCATTATAAACTAACATAGATGTCATTACGATGTAAAATCGTGAAAGTATTTTTCAGTTGGCATACCTTGCTAATTCCTATATGCTGTTGCAGTCACATTCTGCTACAAGTTGGCTACTTGTCTAGATGAAAGATTTGCTTTAATGGTGACACGATTCTTGATTTCAGAAGTTTGGCGAAAAGATAAATACTTGTTGCATTTTCTTTTTTGGTTGCAAGCCTATCTATAATCACATAACTTAACTGTCCTAATTAGATTTGAAAACCTTCTTGGGTGCCCAGATAGATGCACATCGTTGTTGAAGTACTTTTAATGGTTTGTAGTGTTTCGAATCAAATATATTGAATTCTAAGAAATAAAACTATTCTTAATTCAAAAGCAGTTTGCTTCATTTCTAATATATTATTCTTAACGACAGGACTTCTTCCCATTGGATATCAAGAGAACTTAAATTTGTAATTAGAAATGGCTAAATGCATATGAAACATGTGTGCCGTCTTTTTTCTAAGAGTTATTGATTAGTAGATACTTCATCTAATGCAGCTTGCTTATGTGTCATTTTAACTCTTACATCCCCCACTTATAGGTTCTGCAAGTTAGCGACATACTTGAGCACAAAGGTGCATGTAACAGTCAGAGTGTGGTTATTCTGTTGGTTTTCCTTTCATTCCAGCTAATTATTCGAAAAAACACGGTAATTTTAAATATTCTCTCTAGAATTATCTAAATCATGTTGTTTCCATACTTGAGAAATGCAGCTATAACTCATTTTGACTTGTTACCAGGACCAGCTGAATTTTCATAAACTGTTGGGTTTTAGTTGTCAAAGTCCAGAGAGGAGATGTCTAAGTATGGAACGGTGCTTTGTGCGTTCCGAACTAAACAAAGAAGACAAACATGGAAGTACCACTGAAGGTTACATTTTCATTCAATGAGAGTTTTGTTGTTAATTTTGAAGGTCTATAAGTGAATATTGGATAGTTTATAATATGTTTTATATGCAACTGACTATCTGTAAATTGTCCAGTTAAGAAATGGGAAGATGGGCCTAAATACGACCTAAACAAATCTGAAAAGCAGATATGGACGTTACTTATCCTTTATGACGCTTCATTTTATGCAGATGGAATTAGAAAGTTCAAAGCCATTATTGCTTGGTGGCAAGACATGGCTAAGCAGAGCAAAAGATTTGATAAGCAACCAGGTACTCGTTTGCACTTCTTATCAACTAGCACAAGCAGCAGTAAAGTGCAAAGAGGTAATTTCTTTGAACACCAAACCCTTTCCAATTTTTTAATCCTTTGCTTTGTTTCACCAAAGGAATTTGGACTGATTATCTTGATTCCTTTATATTGACCGTCTTGAAATTTTCTCTGACGTTACATTACTTCTGTTCCTAGCGTGATCTACATGCAAATTTCCATCAAAGTAACAGTTGTTCCTTCTCTTTTTTGCTTAAACATCTGAAAAAGTTAACAATGTGTCTGAAGATGCAATTACTTTAACCTTTTTGTTTGTTGCGATAACTGGAGGTGTCACAATGATTACCTCGAAACTGAACCAACACGATATTGTTAGCATTTGCTATGGTCATTATTTACAGAACTCTTAACCCAATGTACCTGGATTTTTCACCAACAGGTAATGTGTGTTAAGTTACCAATCGTCCCCAAAGTTTAAGATGTTCGGAAATAGCTTCAACAATGTATATCAAGCTATTCAACACCCTTCCTTGCGTGCCGCCCCGTTTTGCACGCGGAGATGCAACTGTTCATAGATAGAGCGAAACAGAATACAAAGGGGAGAAATGGTGTGCAAACGGGGACTAAACGCAAAGGGAGAGACTTGAACCCTAGACCCTTTCCAACCATGAACTTTCCCAACCTGAGCTCTCACACCATGTTAATTTACCAATCATTTAAAAAGCTTAAGTTGTAAGGAAATGGACCCCACAATGTGTATCAAGCTATTCAATAATGTGATTGTGAACCTGTAGATTCGTGTTCTAGGAAGTAGAGTTTTCCTAATTAGCATGTTTTTCCTAATGACTTGATGTGGCGACTCCAGAAAATGCTGCAAAAGTTATTCAGTCTCACTTTAGAAAATCAATGAAATGCAAAGACTACATGCGGATAAAGACTGCAGTTCCTCTTTTGCAAAATGTAATTCGAGCTTGGCTGGCTGTAAAGAGGAAACCAGTCACTACTAGATTCTGTACCATGCTTCAGGATTCATCATGTGGTATTTTCTATTCATCAGCTACTCATTCACGCTTCTGTTGCTATATTCTAACTTGGTCTGGTCTGTTTTTTTAATCACACAGAAAGGTGGAAGCAGTCAGAAGTTTTGGATAGATATATCATGTACTTCGTTGACAGACATTATTTTGTGAACCTCAAAAAGTCTGTGAAAATCATTCAGAATGCCACAAGGGTTTGGATTGGTCGAAAACACCACTGTAGAAGCAACTTAGCTCCAGATATGTCTACATGGGATGCTGTCAATGCTGCCATTGTTGTTCAGAAGTGCATTCGTGCATGGAAAGGAAGGTCCATACACTATGAGAGGGTGACTCGGTTAGAGAAATTGTCAATTGCTTGTGCAGAAAATGAAATGAATGAACTTCAAGCAAAAGCAGCATATACTATCCAGCTTTCTTGGAAAAAGTTTCTTGTGTGCAGAAATCTACGGTGTCAGCACTTAGCTGCAATTAAAATTCAGAGCTGCTACCGTGGTTGGTTCACAAGAAAGAGTTTTGCTAGTCAAAAGCAAGCAGCATTGAAAATTCAAAGTGTTTTCCGATGTCTGAGATGCTTGCAAGATATTCATCAATGTAAAATTGCAAATAGATCAGCAATTGTTATCCAATCTCGTGTACGTGGATGGATTTCTCGAAGAGCTGTTCATCAATTGAAGCATCTCGTTGTTGTCCTACAAGTAAGTCTAGTAGTTCTATTTCCAACCTTGACGTGATTCGTAACATTTTTTCCGGAAAGTTCTATACTATCCCAAGCATGTTATGTCTGTGTGGTGTGTGCCATGACTGTTGTATTTATCAAGCTTCTATTCTGTCCTTCTTAATCTGTATGGTGTTTCTAGTGTCACTGTGTCACACGTGGAAGATTTATATCAAATCTTTTCAAGTTTTTGGTGGAATGGCCTTACAAATAACTGGGTTTGAGATGGTTCTCTAAAGAACTGTTTGGTATAGTTATTTTTCTTTAACAAAATATTTTTGTTAGTCCTTAGATGTGTGTCCTAGCTTACTCGTACGGCCATTTAAGAGGATACTGTGACAGAAGGTTCTCCCTAAATCATATAGATGCTGTGAACAAATCGTAATAAATGCAAAGAAGAGTAATCTTTTACCCAGTATCGAAGAGTTTGAACAAATATTTCTATATGGAAACAATATTATCTCCGGTGACATTATTCCTACTTCTGCAGCTATAGGTTTGTACTTCTACCCCATATGGGAAGCAACCTCCGTTGATGAAGGGTTATACAATGGCGATCCTTGTGAGCTAATTGTTCTACACTTCTTACTTGGTGTAGCTCGTTATATGGGTCGTGAGTGGGAACTTGGTTTCTGTTTGCTTATGCCACCTTGGATTGCTGTTGCATATTCAGCACCTGTTGCACCTGCTACTGCTGTTTTCTTGATCTACTATTTGTTGATATCTTTTGCTTACAATCATTAGCCTATATGAGTTTAGGTAATTTTGTCGACAGTTATTGTTAAGTAGCTATTAGAATGGAAACAGCGATGTAGGCTTTTCCATTACCATCAAATGGTCAGCTGTGTTTGGATTGCATTAGTGACATATCTAACATATTCGGGAAGGATGACAGTTCATTCTTTCGAGTGAATGCAACTTCCCTAATGGCACTATATTGCATTTTAAAATCGATCATTTGGTTTAAACAATCCAGAGTCATTGTCGTGGCTGGTTAATAAGAAGGATGATTTTCGCCAAAGAAGAGGCTGCGATAAAGATCCAAAGTGCTTGTCGATGCATAAACTGCTGGAAGGTTTTCCAATGTCAAAGGCACGCTGCAACAGAAATCCAACGGTTTGTCAGGGGACAGATTGTTCGAAGAAGGCTTTTAGGTATCCTTCATGTGAATTACCTTTTCAATTTCATAGCTCCGTATGATTTAAATTTCAGTATTTGTACACATTTGACATTGTGGTGATACAGGGGGGGCTTCTTGCCTCGACATAGGTGATCCAATGGAATGCACTTCGACTTCAGGAACTTGGTTCCATAATCTTGAATGGAAAATATTTCTATGTTCAGTTTTGAAGTTGCAAATGTGGTGGAGGGGTGTTTTAAGGAAAAGATCAAGAATAAAGTCCGCAGTTGTTATCCAATCTTGTATACGAGGGCGTATTGCTAGGCGAGAAGTGAATAGAGAGAGGCATCATATTACTGTAATCCAAGTAAGATATATCTGACTTTTCCCATATTATGTTTTCGTAAATGCCGTGGGCTTTAAGTTTGGACTAGCATCATTTGGCATGCACACATACGAGAGAGCGAGAGCGAGAGAGATAGAGCGCGCGAGAGAGAGAGAGAAGTTCGAAAACAAGTATACATTTCCTGGTTGTCATAGTTGGATTTTAGAATGTTTGACACCCTTGTCACCAGCTGAAAACGAAAATCCTTATTGATTCCTTCAATATTGTGTATGATACAAGTAACATTGCGACCTTTAAAGAGAACCAACTTTAAAAATAAAAATTTGAACTACAGAGGCATTTTTCTTTAACAATTTATTGATTGTCTTTTCAAATTTGTAGTCATACTGGAAAGGTTACCTTGCACGAAAGGATTCAAGGGGGAAGAAGCTACTTGATTTACGCATGAGACTGAAAAAAACAGCTGCAAATGTAGATGACAGCATGCGTCTTATAAACAGACTTGTGGATGCACTTTCTGATCTATTGAGCATGAAAAGTGTCAGTGGTATTCTTCATACCTGTGCAACTTTAGGTGAGTTTTATCTCATTTCCAAAATCGTCTATGATAAAAAGAAAACATGATGCCGAAGCTATATTGTTGTAATAATATTTGATCCGGCAACCTGAAATCTTGATATAATGATGTCACATTTGTTTCTACAGATATGGCTACAAAGTATTCGCAAAAATGTTGTGAGAAGCTCGTGGAAGCTGGAGCGATTGGCACTCTACTGAAGCTGATACGCTCAGTCAGTCGAAGCATACCTGATCAAGAGGTTGTGAAGCATGCACTGTCTACTCTAAGAAACCTGGCCAGGTATTCGCATTTGGCTGAGGTGCTGATTGGTAGTCGTGGATCTGTGGAAACAGTTTTTTTAGAGTTTCTAAGGTTAGTCAGTGAAGCTCCTCGACTATAAGTTGTGCTGTCTTTTCGATTTCATTTGTAAATGTTTTAGACATCTTCAGAAACAAAGAGGAGGGATATTTCACTGCTTCTGAGCTTTTGAAGAAGATATGTTCAAGCAAAAAAGGTGTTGAAGCTGTACGCAGTTCACCAGCACTGTTGAAGAGGTTACACAATATTGTTGAGGATCTCACAAGGAAGGCAGGCAATGAAAAGAGGTACAATGGTGGGCAAAAGTAGCTGTTTGGTATTGTTTTTTGTTTTATTGCCATTTGGTTTCTCCATTTTGGTTTTCACGTGTCTGGAAAGATCAGCAATAAAAAGTTTGAAAACACATTGTTTTCATTCTTTGGGCCAAAAGCAGTTTTTGAATTTTGAATTCTGTTCTTTGAAAAGATAGTTTTCAGAAGATCTTACCAGAAACAGTTTTCTGAAATGGCAGTTTTACGTGGTTTCCAAAAAATGGAAACACAAATTAGAAAACGAAAACTACCAACAGGCAAATGTTTCAACTGTTCTACTTGAGTTCGAAGTAGAACCTAGTTTGATTATGAGATTTTGCCACTTGCCTGCAGGAATGCTAGGAGTGTGCTTCCAAAAGAGCAGGTGGAGAGAAGACTAAGTGAAGCTGTAGAGCTTCTAAATTTAATCACAAATGGTTAAAACAATGTCTAATTCGAAATTTGACCTTCTTCTTCAGTTAATGGGTGTTCTTGTGTGTATATTTCTCTGCATTCAACTGAAATTGAAATCATGGAAAACTCAGTGACTCCATGATCACTGTAACTATGGTTTTAGCTAATATTAACTCAGTTGAATTATTCTTTTGTCGATGATAGAAATATTGGACTTTTTTGATTTTTTCTTCTTCTAGATTTTTTTCCATTAGCTTACTTGGTTGCGAGGTATGTCAAATTAGTTTGCCACAATTTATTTTGTGGTGCACATGTTTGTCACTGGTAGTTTCCTAAAAAAATGGTGTACCCCACCATAAGGGACCCCTTCACTGTCGGCACCCATAAGCACGTGAGAGAGTAAATTCGGGCTTTCCCAAACGGTCCCTAGGTACGTGGCCTTGCCTGTGCACTTAGGTACACAAGGGTAATCTCTGGTCGACGCCAAGATTCGAGCCCCGGACCTAAACAAAATTGATTTACTCAGTCACGCTCTACTACCATTTCGGATACACCCGTGTCTGTCACTCGTAATTTCCTATATACATGTACTTCACCATGAAGTAAACTTTTAGTTACTATATATATAGGAGTGTACCTCTTCTTTTGAAGCAAGTTCTTTAATGTATAAAATTTCAATTTTTTGTGTCCTTTGGTAGTCTAAATGTGCTGCCTTTAAGGGATTTGTATTGAGCCCCATAGCTCGTGGAATCCAGCCTTTGCCTGCTGGATTTTGCAAAATCAGCATTAAAAATCTGATTTCTTTATAGTTTTCGGTCTCCATGGGTATAATTCGGGTCCATTTGTTGAAATTGTATTTTGAAGAAAGGGGAAAAGTTCTCTTCCATTCACACAAATAAACATACAACCCTAATATACTAATTACAAAGAAACACCCTTGACTATGTTCTAATTACATTATAACCTCAACACCTCCTCTCAAGAGAGCAAAAATATTACATATGCCCAACTTGTCAACATATTTTGAAAAAACTTATTCAATATAGCTAGCTAATCCTCGGATCGAATCTTGGGTAATTTGGTAATCTTTGCTTCCAATTTTTTCTTGATAAAAAATCTAACAACCTCCACAGGTTTTGTGCCGTCATGTTCAACTGGATTGAGGATGATATCACAAGTAGCCTTGTTGCCACAATACACTTAAATCGATTGGCCTTGGTGGATACCCCAAATCTTCTGAGAGCTGTCTCAGCAATAATGCTTCACAAATACCAAGTCACATACCTCCATACTTGACTTCCGCACTAGAGCAAGCTATAACATTATGGTTCCTGCTTTTCCAAGTAACAAGATTATCTCATACGAAAGTGAAATAACTAAAGGTGGATCACCTTTCATCAATTGCCCCAACCCAATTAGCATTAATATATGCTTTAACCTCTTGAAGAACAAATTTTCTTTTCCAGGAGCAGACTTCAAATACTTCAAGATTTGGATTATGCATAAATTGGTTAACAAGCATAATTAAGGTCCGGTCTTGTGTTTTCCAGGTACATCAATCCAGGGGCGGATGTATAGTGGGGCTAGAGGGGGCACGTGACCCCCCACTTTTCAAAACTCAGACATTTTTTACTTTTTTACTTTTCGAAACAGAGACTTTAGGTTTTACATTTGCAAACAGTGCCTCTCTCTCTCGCCTCTCTCTTGCGACTGTCTCTCTTCGTTCTGACTGCGCCTCCCCTAAAACTACTGCCGCATCGCGGCACCTCATCCCCTTAGAGAACCGCTGCGCCACACCGCCTCAGTCCCTCAAACCACCGCACCCGCCTACCCTCAAACCGTCGCGCTGTCCCAACACCCAACAACCGTCGTGTTGCACCGCATCTCGTTTCACTGAGGGAAGCAGTGAATTGTTGCTTTGTGTTGCATGTTTGAATCCATCCAACTCATTTTCTAGTTTTGTGAAGAAAAAGTTGATTCGCTTTGTTGAATTTTATCCGAATGAGTTTTCTTCAATAGAGCTCATGGTACTTTCTGATTAACTTGATACCTATATTTTTGACATGTGATCTAATGATGATTTTTCGAAGTTGAATGGACTTACTGATCTTTCCAAAAAAAAATGGTGGAGACCGGGAGATACAGACTTTATCCTTCATTTTACTTGCTCTTGTCTTTGGCATTGATTTTACCGGTTGCAACAGCTACAGTGGAAAGATTATTTTCAGCGATGAATGTTGTGAAGAATCGGCTACGAAATCGAATGAATAATCAGTGATTGAATAATAGTTTGGTGGTATACATTGAAAAAGATATTTTTGATGGAATTGATAATGAAGCAGTAATGGAACACTTTCAGAAGATGAAAACTCGTCGGGGTCATTTGTGAAACTTTGAAGAAAAATCTCTCTTTTGTGTTAGTACTTTGTAGTTTTTTGAGTATTTCATGCTATACTTTTTGATGCGTAATAGATAATGTATAGATTTTTGTATTCAATGACTCAGATTCATTTTGTGGCTTATTATTGTTTATTGTATTAAGTTTAATCGAATTTTTTAAGTTTGCGATAAATATATGTCCCCCCTACAGGCAAATCCTGGATCCGCCCCTACATCAATCTCCCTACGAGTCTCTGGTATCTTCCCTTATCAAGTGAAACTTGATTAGAATCGATACACAACTTCAACCCTTCCTCCACTAGAGCATCTTCGGGTTGGCATGCATACAATCCTATTTCTTGCAACACATCTAGGACATATTTTTGCTGAGATAGAAAATTCCATTTGTCAGATCGAGAGACCTCTATCTCAAGAAAATATTTCAATAAACCAAGATATTTCATTTCGAATTCTTTGGATAAGTAATTCTGTAAAGCCTATCTTTCCTCGTGATTATTTCCTATAACCACCATATCATCCACATACACAATAAGAGCAGTAATCTAACCCTCGTTTTAAAAACAAAGCATGATCTACATTACTCCATTTCTATCAAAAATCTCTCATTGACTTTGTAAATTTTCCAAACCATGTTCTGAGAGATTGTTTTAATCCATACAACGATTCTTCAATCTATGTACTTTTCTCTCGTGATTTTCTTGTGTAAGACATCCAGGTGGAAGATCTATATAGATTTCTTCTATTAGTTCACAATGCAGGAAAGCATTCTTTACATCAAACTGTTGTATTGGCCAATCTAAATTTAGCTAAAGACAATAAAACACGAACAATATTAATTTTATCCACATGTGCAAAAGTATATATATAATCAATTCCATAGGTTTGAGATTGCCCTTCGCTACAAGTCGAGCTTTAAATCGTTCAACAATACCATTAACTTTATACTTAATTGTATAGATATGCTTAATTGTATAGATCCATAGACACCCAACTGGATTCTTCCATGTTGGAAGATCAATAAGATCCCATGTTTTATTTTTCTACAAGGACTTCATTTCTTCATTCATCACTACTTTCCACCTTGGATCAGTAAGGGCCTCATGTACACTGTTAAGAATAGACACAACAAATAATTGATTCATAACTAACTTATTTGATTCAGAAAAGTGATGAGTGGCCATATATCGGCTCATAGGATACATGGCCTGTTGGATAATATATCCAGAAACTTGTAGAAACTTAGTCATAGAATCGTAAATCTGCAGACATACTCGTTAGCAAAACAATAGCAAAACAAATGTTACCGAAGGCTTGTGTTCAACACAGTGTCCTTAAATCGAATTCATCGCCTCCACCGAGTGCGAGAGGTTTTTCTGACGTTCGATTCCTAGGATACAATCGGTGTTCCGATTTGTATTGCACTTATACAAATTCGGTCTATCGAACTATACTGCGATTAGACAATCTCTGTAGAACGAAGAATGAGAACAATACTTACAGCCAAGAATTGGATTCAAAATTGAGGGGAGAGTCGAGGATTTTCCGAATTCGATGCTCTGAACATTGGTCCGTAGCATCAATATATTGACAACAAAGTCGTAACGTTTTCCACTTTTATTGCAAACGTTTCCCCCCAATCAATTGTGTTATTCCAATATACAACCAAGAGGGGGGGGGGTGAATTGGTTTATTAACTAAAATACCCAATTAAATTTTTTTTTCAAGTTAAGACAATTTAGGCAAATTAGTGCGAAAGACTTAACTATTCAATGTGTAATGAATATCACAAGTTCAAATACCAATCTAATTAAAGCACCAAATGAATCCCTTACGTTATACATCAGGTTCTTGGAGTTCTAATCCCAAGAGGTCGAGGTTTCCGGTTTTCAAATGGTTCTAAATAACTAGATAGATAAAGACACTTGGATCTTAGAATTCCAAACACAATGAATAGTAGAGTGAATATGAATTAAAAAC
>NMUG010000827.1:0-20054 GCA_002855965.1 Monotropa hypopitys | reverse complement strand
GCTTGCGCCTACCGGAGCCACGGGATGGACGGCAAGTTATAACCAAGCCCGAAGCTTGCGCCTACCGGAGCCATAGGGATGGATGGACATCATAATCCAGAGCCATGGGGTGGACGACAGGTTATAACCAAGCCCGAAGCTTGTACTTGTTGGAGTCACGATCTCCTTCGGAGCGACCTGGCCAAGCCAGACGGTAGGTCTTGAACGGTGGATGGACATCATAATCTAGAGCCACGGGGTGGATGACAGGTTATAACCAAGCCCGAAGCTTATGCCTGCCAGAGCCATGACGTGAACACCTGAGATAATGAAAGTCACAAAGCAGACAAAAATGTGCAGAAACATAATTCATTGATTGCCGAAGGAGAAGAGTTACAAAAATTGCATTTAGACAAACTAGTCGGCCATTCTGGTAAGAAGCTTGTCAGAGCATGGAGCAAGTCAGGGTATGACAGGGACATTTTCCTCGGCCTGAACAGCGTTGGGTCAAGCTGCTGGAGTCCTATGTCGGTCGATCCATTTGTCAAGGTGGCCCTGTCGGACCAAATGCTCAATGTAAGATTTGAAGGGGAGGCAAGCCGTTGTGTAGTGGCCTTTCTCCATATGGTAGGAGCAGAAGGCCTTTCTGTTGGGATGACCTTCCCCGATCTTGTGGTCTGGCTCCCTGTAGAAGGACTCGTCCCTGATTTTCCGGAGGACAATGTAGATCGGCTCTGTGAAGACTGTCGTTTCTGCCACGTGGTCCTCTAGTTTGGTGCTCTTCTCTCTCCCATCTTCACAATATCGACCTGCCTCCGATTGTGCTGGACGGGGGCAAGCTTGGCTTGAGGGGGCCGGACGGAGGCACACTCGACCAGGAGATCCTCCAGGTGGCATAATTTGTCTATCATTTGTATGAGGTTGTCCATGTTCTCCGCAGGATGGAGTATGAGCTCCTGGAGCATGGGACTCTTAGATTCTAATCCCATCTTGAAGGAGGAGGTGGTGATCCCGCTGGTGACGAAGCGAGCTAGGAAGGCCCGCTCCAAATCCTTGAAGCTCTGGATGGACTGGGGTGGGAGCTTGTTGAACCATAGTGAGCCCTGGGTGCCAAGGCTTGTGGGAAAGACCTTGCACAGAATGACATCACTCGAGGAGTAGAGTTCCATGATCTGCCAAAAGTAGATGAGATGGGTGTAAGCATCAGTCTTCAGATCATACATTGGGAATTTTGGGAGGCTGGTTCTAGAAGGGAGGGTGGCCAAATCGATAGTCCAAGAGAACGGGGAGAGACTGAGCTGCTCCAGGCGAGCGTCGACATCATGATAGGCCTGTCTGATGGGACAGTCGGCCTGATGGTCTCTCTGGTGGTGCCGATGCTCCCTTTCGTCGTCGTCTGAGGTCGAAGACCGATGACGGTGCCTCTCCTCCTCCATGTGACGGTGATGGGACTTCTCCCTTGGGCGGCTGGTTTCCTCCGGTACTGGCAGCAGGTCATGGAGGTCGCGCGGGCGGACCTCAACGAATTCCCTCCCTTCATACATGTATAGTAGGACAGGTGATATCCCTAAGGATTGTCCACTGGGGGGGTATTCGCGACGTCTGGTGTGCCGCCCATCATTTTCTTACTGCCTGGCCGTTCGGCAGGGCTGGCTCTCGGCCACATTTTCCCGTGCGCTCTCGGTCTTCTCTCGACCGATGTCTATGTGGCCTCCGTTTTAACGAATGTGAGGCCGAATCAGCAGCGCCGACAACTTTGGCCACCTGGTCTTTCAGGTAGGCAATCTCTACGTCCTTGTCTTTGAGCATCCAGTCCATGGACGCCGCATAGGCCGAACTGAGCTCCGGCGTCAGTCCGGAGGGATAGGCAAAAGAGCCCCAAGGAGACTTGGTGCGGTAGCTGAGGGGGAAAGACGGGGAGAGTGACATCTTGATTCGTCGGTAAGGTATTCACATCTTCCATGGAGGGAGGCTTGGAGGAGTCTCAAGTGAGGGACAGAAGTTAGGCTACCACAAAGGATGGAATTTGCCATCCCACCGTGAATGCCAATTGTGGTGGCTGGTTATCTGCTAGAGCTCATCCGATGGATGGTTCTCTGATTGTTGGTCGCCGATCGCTGATTCGGACGCTCGTGTGGCCCCTGCAATGAGTTAACTGGGTCCTCCTGCTTGGCTCCTGTAAAACAAAGGTTAGTGTTCGTCGGTCGGTCGTGACCAATGGGGCCTCCGATGCTTAAGTTAGTCACTTTCTTTAGTGGGAAAGATAGAAGGAAGCAAATTGAGGCCAGACGGTAGCTGTCGGGGATCAGATTCCATGAATAGTACCCCTTATGGGGTATTTATAGAGAAAGGTTGGCTTGGGGCTCAATATTGGCGCGTGGACCACGCGTCGTGGGCTCCCACGTGCAACTTTGGCCTCGAATGGTGCACGTGGTAAGCCAAATGGGTCGGTGCCTTTGGTGGTCCGGGCCGGTCGTACGTACGAGGGACCCTCGAGAAGACGTTTGAGGCACTCGCACTGGGGCATTGCCGGAGGAGTGACCCTCTACTAGAGAACCGGTCTGCCGGGAGCTGTGTCCTCGCCACGAAGATAATGCTGATGCTCTACCGATCGGCGTGGTAGCTGGAGGTCAGCGTCCGTTCGGACGACAAGCCCCAGGATGCTTCTTTTGGGATGTATGTAGTGTTTGTACCGAATGGTATTCGCCGAAGGTCCATGATTCCGACGAGTCGGGGTGCCGGAGGGCCCTTAGGGCCCAAGAGTGAATCCATCGCATAGTGACAAGTCCGGTCCCTCAAAGCCTAGATCCGACCACCACAGGAATTAATAAAGAAATGATTGATGAAGTTAAATTATTTGAGAAAATTTTAATTGGATTAAAATAGTTAGAAGAGTAGTAGTGATAAATAGAAAAGAAATGTGGAGATTGAGAAGAAGGATATGTTATAACCAGTGTGTGAATGAAGCAAGAAAGGAAAATTAATGAGAATAATGATTATTACAATGATGGATTAACCAAGAAAAAACTTGAATACCTTAAAACAAATCAGAGGAATTGTGTTAATGGCAGAAAAATGAATTTTGAAATTTGAGGAAGAAGAGTTGTTGCGTATGAAATAGTAAATTCAGACTTAAGTCAAGAAAGATCAAGTATTTTGTAGCAAGACTGTTCTATTAGTCAAATGCTATGAAAGAATTATTTAGTAGAAGAAGTTGCATAAGAATTTGAAGAGAGTATACAAAAATTAGTATCCTCATTTATTTTGATTTGGATACGCACATAATTTTGAGGATGAAATTAGTTTAAGAATGGGAGAGTTGTGAGACCCGAACATTTTTAAACGAGTTTATTATTTTAAAATAAATAAAGAGAATTGAAATTTTAATTTTTAAATGATAACGATTATATTTCTGGAATTGAGCCAAGTTGGCACAAATAAAAATTTGGGATTCAAGGAAAAGTAAATATGTGAATTGAGCTAAAAATTTAAGAAATTTAAACATAGAAATATAATCGATGAAGTCTGAAGCTTAAAGGGTGAAAGTGTAATTTTTAATTAAAATTTAAAAAAGGTGTGTGTACGCGTTGGCATGTTGTATGTTGCAACATGTGTACACCTAATAATCAAACTTATCAGAAAATCTCCCCCCCATCAGAACCCAAATCCAAAAAACCAAACTCACAACCAAGTGAGAGAAAGAGAACAAGAGAGAGAGAGAGAGAGACATAGAGAGACATAGCGAGAGAGAGACAGAGAGAGAAATTGGGCTGAGCGAGAGAGAGAGAGCGAATCTGTAATACCTGAAAATTTTAATAATAGATATAATTATGATTAAAGCTAATAAAAATAATTAGTATACTTAATAAAAAAAGTTTAGCTTTAATAATTCTTAAAAAGAATAGAAGATTTAATAATAATTATGAGTGAGATCTGAGAATTTATGAGAGCTCGATAATATTTTAAGAATAAAAGAGCGAATAAAAGAATTAAAGATAATATATAAAATACGAATAATAGGATTAAGAAGTATCGTAACTATGTCGAACATAGCGTAACTAAAAGATAAATTAAAATTAGTTTATATTACTTTACTATTAGCCTTATATAATTCAAATAAACATAAAAATTCTAAGAAAAAAACAAAAGGAATTAGAGAGGAGGAAGGAAGGAGAAAAGAGAAGAATTCGACGAAGAACAACCGCCGATAGATCTTCACCAAATCTTTGTAGGACGTTCTTAGCAAGGTTAGTAATTTATTGTGATGGGCGGAATCGTTTAAAACAGAATTAAATGCATTTAATCATAGTTTTTATAAATTTTTCTAAAAGTTGAATCAAACGAAATTATAGTCGTTTTGATTCATTTTAAGCATTAAAACGTAGATTTCTAAGTAATATAATCATTAGTAACCATGGAATTGAAAAAAAAAACAGGTTTGGAGGCTAAATAGCGGCTAAGAAATAAAAAAATCGAGCAGTTCGTGCATTCTGCCGACTGTTATTGGGAACAGTTTGAAGACTGGTATACCGGATGGTATACCGGTTGGCTCACCAGTTTCCCTACTGGTTCTTGCAATTTGGAATAAGAAAATTTGGCCTAACCGGTATGCCGGTCGACATGCTGGTCTTTGTATTTTGTTGCCCAAAGCCACTGTCCGGATTTCTCCCAAACCGGTATACTGACCGGTATACCGGGCGGCATACCGGTGGGGTACCGGTCCCCCTACCGGTTTGAGTTAAGGATATTTTAAGTTGTCTCGGACCGGAAAAATATAGGATAATGTAAGAAAAGTCTAATTAAGCATAACCCCAAGGTTTAAGAGTTAAAATAAAAATGAGATAAGAATAAATAAAATAATAAGCGAGTTAAGAAATTATTTAAAAAATTCTGTAAATAATTATATTATCGTTATTTAATTTTCAAGACCCTCTACCGGACTATACGGACCAGGTGAGTGACAATAATTAGATTAGAAGGATTTTCAGGTATGTTTTATTTGAAATGAACATTTTCCCTGGACTATGAGTAGTTTTATTAATCTGTTTTAAATATTCCATAGATAAGAATATATATATATATATATATTTGTGAATCTAGTACATGCCGTCATAGAGACAGTCCCCATGTCCCGGGGGTGATATTAGGGGCACAAAAAGTTGGAGGATATCTAGTGGATATCCGAAGACGTTTAAGAAGTTCATGGATATTTAATGGATATCTGGGGCATAAGAAGCCCCTCTCAACTACGGGTGTATAATTGGTAGCTCACTATTTGGATGATTCGAATTAAGCATCAGACGTCCAGCTTATATCACCAGGGATACCCATGAATCGTATTTAGATGGTGTATGGAATGTAAAAATAAGGATAGGAATAAAAAATAATGACAGTTTGCGAGATTAATGTTTGCAATAAAGAAATACGGAATTCTATTTGGGTGTAATATAAGAATAACTATAAGAATTGTAAGAATAAGAATAAGAAGTGGTTAAGAAGGCCGATATGGATTCTGTAGTATTTTGATAAGAATAAAGGGTTAAGAAATTATGGAAAAACTATTATGGTTTGAAAAGTTAATGAAATACAAGAATAAAGTATGATTTAAATTAGAAGTGTAATTATTCCATGGCATAAAACCTTTTGTCTATTTATTATCATTCACACTAGCATTGATAATGGAAAATTATATTTTCCAGGTAACAAAGAGGAACCTCATCAGTACCAGTAGTTATCAGAATCCTGTAGTTAATGTAAGTAGATAGTTTAGTATGCTTTTATTTAGTTTTTCAGCTCTGAGACAGTGTTGTGAATAATATAAATAAAGTAAGAATAGTAGTTTTGATTGTAAATACTGTGTGGTAATATAAGAAAGAGTTTTGGATATTATAAGAGATAAGAATATGTCTATTCCGTTGTTTTATGCATTTCTATATTATACAAATAATTGGTAATTAAGTTAAGAAATGCGTGAGGTGGTTAAGCAAATCACCTGGCATCTGTCATGATGACTTTGGAAATAGGTCAGAGTCATGACAGATTTAGTGGTATCAGAGCACGGTTTCGTGGAAGCCGGCAATAAGAATAAGGTTATAGAAGTTAATATTTGTAAATTATCCTAGTAAGGGTATATGTGCAATTTATGTAATAATTTGTTTTCAGAAACTATGGGGTCTGCATTTGGATTGTTCAAAGTACGGTTCGCTACCAATACTTCAGTGAATATCCGAAGTGGATACTATTAAACAAGACAAAATGTAAAATAATATTTTCATAAATAAAATAAAAAGAGATGTAAAGTATTTTTAAAAAAATGTCTCAGAGCTGCAGGAAGTCTTAGGATAAGATAAGATATAAGGATCGACTGAATATAATTGGATTAATTATAAATTTCAGATTATAAAGTATAATGTGGAAGGACGTAATATAGAACATCCACAACCACCACCAGCATCGCCTATGGATAGAGTAGGTAGAGTAGAACAAGTCATAGATAGAATGGTAGATATGATGGGAGGGCGCCATCCGATAGAAAATGAAGAGATTTCAATCCGAGATTTTCAGTGCATGAATAACCCATTTTCGAAGGAGGGATTTATCTAGATAAAACTGAAGCATGAATCTTGAACATGGAGAAGATATTTTTCATTATAATGTGTTCAGAAGTTCGAAAGGTAAATTTAGCAACATATATGTTGGAAGGTGACACACGTAGATGGTGGTTATCAAAAAGAGATTCAGAACCAGGTACGAAGTGGCGTCGATTTTTGGATGTGTTTTATGAAAAATATTTTCCGAAATCCATTATGGACAACAAGTGTTTAGAATTTTTCATGCTACAACAAGAAGCTGGTACTGTATTGGCTATGATAGGAAATTTACAGAACTTAGCCACTTTTCCCCGCATATGGTGGCAACAGAAGACTTAAAAGCAAAAAAGTTTGAATATGGACTTAGTCTGTCAATTAAATCGTACATTAGACTGTTGAAATTGGCAACTTATTCTGAAGTACTAGACGTTGATTTGATGGATGAATTTGGCCAAGTCAAATGTAAGGATGTAATTGAGGATCAGAAAAGCAAGGCGGGAAAATGGCCTGAATATTATCATCGTAGCCCAACTAAGAAGCAAAGGATAGAAGGCTCCAGTGGTGGAGTTGAACGACATGAAGATTATAGCCAAATGCAATATGGTTAGACATTCACGACGTATCCTGTCTGTCCTATGTGTTAGCGGAGGCATCTAGGACAATGTCTTGTATGCCCTAAATGTTGAAGAAGGCATACAAGAGAATGCTGATTCACCTCAGGAAGGGAATGTTACCATTGTGGCCGGGTGGGTCACATGGATCGAGAATGCATTATTAATTTGGTAAAGGCTCCAACATAACCAGAAAGGCCAAGACCTCTAACAATCCAGGCAGAACCAGTTAATAACAGGATGCAGGGAAGAGTGTTCACGCTTGTACTCGGAAATCCAAAGAATGGCAACTAGAACATTGCAGCTAACCTATATTTAGAGGGATTCAATCAAGGAAATTTCCTTTATAAATACAAATATAAAAACAAGTTTGAGGAAAATATAACAGTATGAAAATTTATAATTTAAGAAGAAAATTAAATAATAATAGGGAATAAATTAGCTGGGTAAATTTTAAAAGTTGAGAGTTATAATAAGTTAATTATATCGATTGACGTAAAGTTTGGAGTACCAAACTTTTGAAAGTTGGAAGTATTGTAATACTTGAAAATTTTAATAATAGATATAATTATGATTAAGCTAATAAAAATAATTAGTAAGTTTAATAAGAAAAATTTAGCTTTAATATTTCTTAAAAAGAATAGAAGATTAAATATTAATTATGAGTGAGATCTGAGAATTTATAGGAGCTCGATAAAATTTTAAGAATAAAAGAACGAATAAAAGAATTAAAAGATAATACGTAAAATACGAATAATAGAATTAAGAAGTATCGTAACTATGGCGCATCATGTGGCACCATAGCGTAACTAAAAGATAAATTAAAATTAGTTTATACTACTTTATTATTATCCTTACATAATTCAAATAAACATAAAAATTATAAGAAAAAAACAAAAGGAATCAGAGAGGAGAGAGGAAGGAGAAAAGAGAAGAATTCGACAAAGAACAACCGCCGACCGATCTTCACCAAATCTTCGTAGGATGTTCTTAGCAAGGTTAATAATCTATTGTGACGGGCGAAATCATTTAAAACAGAATTAAACACATTTACTCGTAGTTTTTATAAATTTTTATAAAAGTTGAATCGAATAAAATTATAGTCGTTTTGATTCATTTTAAGCATTAAAACGTAGATTTCTAAGTAATATAATCATTAGTAACCATGGAATTGAAAAAAAAAAAAACAGGTTTTGGAGGCTAAATAGCGGCTAAGAAATAAGAAAATCGAGCAGTTCGTGCATTCTGCAGACTATTTTTGGGACCGATTTGAAGACCGGTATACCAGACGGTATACCGATCGGCTCACCGGTTTCCCTACCAGTTCTTGCAATTTAGAATAAGAAAATTTGGCCTAACCGGTATACCGGGCAACATGCCGGGCGACATGCTGGTCTTTGTATTTTGTTGCCAAAAACCACTATCCGGATTTTTCCCAAACCAGTATAGCGGGCGGCATACCGGTGGGGTACCGGTCCCCTACCGGTTTGAGTTAAGGCTATTTTAAGTTGTCTCGGACCGGAAAAAATGTAGGGTAATGTAAGAAAGTCTAATTAAGCATAACCTCAAGGTTTAAGAGTTAAAATAAAGATGATATAAGAATAAATAAAAGAATAAGCAAGTTAAGAAATTATTTAAGAAATTTCTGTGAATAATTATATTATCGTTTTTTAATTTTGAGGACCCTCTACCGGACCATACGTACCAGGTGAGTGACAGTAATTCCATGGACTGTGAGTAGTTTTATTAATCTATTTTGAATATTCTATAGATAAGAATATATATATATATATATGAATCTAGTACATGCCGTTACAGAGACAGTCCCCATATCCTGAGGGTGATATTAGGGGCACAAGAAGTTATAGGATATCTAGTGGATATTCGAAGACGTTTAAGAAGTCCGGGGATATTTAACGGATATCCGAGGCATAAGAAGCCCCTCTCAAGTACCAGGGCATAATTGGTAGCTCACTATCTAGATGATTCAAATTAAGCATCAGGCATCTAGCTTAAATCACCGGGGACGCCCGAGAATCATATTTAGATGGCATATGCAATGTAAGAATAAGGGTAAGAATAAGAAATAATGATGATTTGCCAGATTAACGTTTGCAACGGAATTCCATTTGGGTGTAATGTAAGAATAACTGTAAGAATTGTAAGAATAAGAATAAGAAGTGGTTAAGAAGGCCAATATGGATTCCGTGATATTTTGATAAGAATAAAGGGTTAAGAAATAATGGGAAAACTATTATGGTTTGTAAAGTTAATAAAATATAAGAATAAAGTATGATTTAAATAAGAAGTGTATCTGCGGTGGCCGGACCTAGGCTTTAAGAGACCAAATCCGTCACAATGCGTCGAATGCTCTCTCGGGGCCTGAGGGTCCTCCAGCTCCCCGAGCCGTCGGTCATACGAGCTTTCGACGAATACCCATCAGCAGGGCGTCACACACTTTCCAAAGGAGTCAACCTAGGGATTGTCGGAAGAATGACCGCTGACCTCCATCTACCACGCCGATCGGTAGAATGCCTGTGCTACTCTTGTGGTAAGGATACGACTCTCAGTCAACCGGCTCTTTAGCGGAGGGTCCATCCTCCAGCAAAACCACAGCACAAGGGTGTCTCGAGCATCTACTCGTAAATCCCCCATCCGTATGACCGATCCGGCCCGTCACCCGCACCTGGCCCACTTAGGTCTGGCACGTGCACCATTCGGGCCAAGTATCACACGACGGAGCCCACAACGCGCTGTTCATGCGCGGATCTTGAGCCCCAAGCCAACTTTCCCCTATAAATACCCCATAGAGGGTACTGTTTAAGGGGACCTGATCCCTGACAACTACCGTCCGGCCTTAACTTGCTATCTTATGTCTTTTCCACCAAATAAAGAGACTGACTTAAGCATCAGAGGCCCCGTTGGTCACGACCGACCAACAGGCACTAACCTTTGTTTTGCAGGAGCCAAGCAGGAGGACCCGGTTTTCTCTTTGTAAGGGCCAACGCAAGCATCTGGATCAGCGACCAACAACCAACAACTGTAGGACCAGCCGTCGGAGGGGTCCTAGTAGATTACCAGCCACCACAATTTGCGTTCACAATGGGACAGCAAATCCCATCCTTGGCGGTAACCTAACGTCTGTCCTTCACTTAAGACTCCTCCAAACCTCCCTCCATGCAAAACATGAATACCACACCAACGAACCAAGATGCTACTCTCCTCGTCCTTCCCCCCAGCCACAGCAGCACGTCTCCTTAGGGCTCTTTGCCTCTCCCTCTGGACTGACGCCGGAGCTCGGTTCGGTCTATGCAGCGTCTATAGATTGGGTGCTCAAAGAGAAGGACACGAAGATTGCCTACATGAAAGACCAGGTGGCCAAAGTCGCCGGCGCTGCGGATTCAGCCTCACGGTCTTCAGAGCGGAGGCTCAACATACATCGTTCGAGGGAAGACCAAGAGCGCAAAGGAAAAAAGGTGTCCAGGAGCCAGCCCTGCAGAACGACCAGTTAGGAGGAAGATAATGGACGGCGCCGCAGACATCGCGAATCCCCCTCCAGTGGATGGTCCTTAGGGACATCATCCATCTCACTATACGTATATGAAGAGGTGATGGATGAGACCGTCCGCCCAAGGGAGAGGCCCCACCACCATCACAGGGAGGAGGAGAAGCACTGTCATTGCTCTCCGGCCTCGGACGACGACGAAAGGGAGCATCGGCTCCACCGAAGAGACTACTATACCGACCGTCCTATTGGGCAGGCCTATCATGCTGTTGATGCTCGTCTGGAGCAGCTCAGTCTCTCCCCTTTCTCCTGAACTATTGATTCAGCCGCCCTCCCTTCTAGAACCAGTCTGCCAAAATTCCCAAGGTATGATCCAAAGACTGACGCCTACACCTACCTCATCTACTTCCGACAGATCATGGTGCTCTACTCCGCGAGTGATGTCGTGCTATGCAAGGTCTTCCCAACGAGCCTTGGCACCCAGGGCTCACTCTGGTTCAACAAGATCCCACCCCAGTCTATCCAGAGCTTCAAGGATCTAGAGCGGGCCTTCCTGGCTTGCTTCATCACCAGCGGCAAGACGAAGAAAGGGGTTGATTCCCTAATCAGCCTTAGAAAGCATCCGGAGGAGATACTCCGGCAATATGCCGACCATTACTGGGAGCTCTACAACGACATCTAGAACTGTGACCAGGGGATCGCCACCTCCTCCTTCATGTTGGGCTTAGAGTCTGAGAGTTCCATGCTCCGGGAGCTTATGCTCCATCCTGCGGAGAACATGGACGACCTCATGCAAATGATAGACAAATTTTGCCAACTAGAGGATCTCCTGGCCGAGCGTTCCTATGTCCAGTCCCCTCAAGCCAAGCTTGCCCCCACCCAGCACAACCGGAGGCAGGTTAATATTGTAAAGACAGGAGAGAGAAAGGCTCCGAAGCCAGAGCACTACATGGCGGAGACAACTGTCTTCACGGAGCCAATCTACATTGTCCTCCGACTGATCAGGGACGAGCCCTTTTTCAGGGAGCCAGATTATAAGATCGGAGGAAGGCATTCCAACTGAAGGGCCTACTGCTCCTACCATAGGGAGAAGTGCTACTACACAACAGCCTGCCTCCACTTCAAAGATTATATGGAGCATCTGGTCCGACAGGGCCACCTTGATAGATGGATCGACCGACGCAGGACTCTAGCAGCCGCACCCAACGCTGTTCAGGTGCTTCAGGCCGATGATAACGTCCCCGTCATCCCCTGACCTGCTCCATACTCCAACAGCTTTTTGCCAGAATGGCCGACTGGTTTGTCCAAACCCAATTTTGTTACTCTTCTCCTTCAACAAACAATGAATTATATCTTTGCATATTTCTGTCTGCCCTGTACCTTTCATTTCTATCTCAAGTATTCATGCTATGGCTCCGACAGGCACGACTTCGGCTTTGATTATAACCTGTTGTCTATCCTATGGCTCTAGATTATGACGTCCGTCCATCCTGTGGCTCCAACAGGTGCGACTTCGGCTTTGATTATAACCTACCGTCCACCCCATGTCTCTGGATTATGATGTCCATTCATCCCTATGGATCCGGTAGGCACGGCTTCGGCTTTGATTATAACCTGTCATCCATCCCATGACTCCAGATTATGACGTCCGTCCATCCTGTGGCTCTAGTAGGCGCTGATTCGTGCTTGATTATAACCTTCCGTCCACCCTATGGCTCTGGATTATGATGTCCATCCATCCATTTGTCTATGGCAGGCGCAGCTTCATGCTTGATTATAACCTACCGTCTACCCTATGGCTCTGGATTACAATGTCCATCCATCCCTTTGGCTCTGGCAGGTACAACTTTGTACTTGATTATAACCTCCCGTCCACCCTATGGATCTGGATTATGATGTCCATCCATACCTTTGGCTCCGGCATGCGCAGCTTCGTGCTTGATTATAACCTATGGTCCACCCTATGGCTCTGGATTATGATGTTCATCCATCCCTTTGGCTCCGGCAGGCGCAACTTCGTGCTTGATTATAACCTATCGTCCACCCTATGGCTTTGGATTATGACGTCCATCCATCCCTCAAGACCGACCGTCTGGCTTGGCCGGGTCGCTGCATTCAAGACCGACTATCTAGCTTGGTCGGGTCGCTACAATGAAGGACATGGCTCCAGCAGGCACAGCCTCACGCTTGATTATAACCTGCAGACCACCCTGCGAATATCTGTTATATGTCTGACATCAATCCGGACCTTTCCCCTTCATTGTGGGGCTCTATCTATTATTTATCCAACATCAATCTGGACCTATCCCCTTCATTGTGGCCTCTATCTATTATTTATCCGGTTCAATCCGGACTTCTCCCCTTCATTGTGGGGCTCTATCTATTATTTATCTGGTTCAATTCGGACCTCTCCCCTTCATTATGGGGATCTATATATTATTTATCTGGTTCAATACGGACCTCTCCCCTTCATTATGAGGCCATATCTACCATGTATCCGACATTCTCTGGATTTTAGATGTTGAATCGTCTTATTATGAAAATTATAACCACAAGAAAGTTTGACATTTACAAAGGTAAGTCACACTTCAAATACTCCGGCGGAAGAGTCCCCGACAGGACAACCTAGGGCTCCCTATCCGGCAAAACCAAAGAAGGGATCTCAGGATCCGGGATGGATGCCTCATCCTGGAGGGGCGAATCCTCAGAAACTTCCGCAGCATCAAGCGCCTGTCTCCACGCTTACTTGAAGGCCTCCCTATAACCAACCTCATGTGCTTCGGGGTAAAGTTCATGCACTTGCCTTCAGAAATCAACTTCGACGTCATTATACCCCTCCGTATAAGCCTTGATGTCGGCATCCACAATGGCCTTGTGAAGATTCTCCTCGAGGCCCTCCTGTGATTGTCGGAGGGTGTCTTCGGCTACTGTTAGCTTTTCTTTCAACTTATCCTACTCTGTCGACGCTTCTGCAAGCTGCTGAAAGAGCAGATCCCTTTGGGCTCTCACAGGTTCAAGATTAGCCTCCGCCTTCAAGGCCCGTTGCTCCCAATCAAAGGCATTCTTAAGCGATCCCTGGGTAGACTTATACATCCCAGAGTAGCCCTAGCAAGCCTACAACAAATAGAAAGTACCATCAGTAAGCAAACAGCAATCCCCATTAAAGAGTGAGCCTCTGGTACCTTTATGAGATTCACCCTAGCCCGATCGTACATCTCTACCACCCCAACTGGGAGGGCCCCCATATCAACCGGCATATTAAGTGCCTGGAGAAGTGGATGTGTGATTGACGGATCAGCATCCACACTGTTTCATCTCAGAACGGGCTGCCCGGAGCATCTCTAAAATTTAGAGGACCAGGGATCGGATGCATTTTGGGGGACAACCGGCTGGAAGGAGTCCGAACGGCGTCATATGTATGTCCATCTGGCAAGTCATATTCGAGAGGCTCCTTCTTCATCTCTGGAAACTCCCCGAGAATTCCCCCCACCGGAGCCCTTGCAGGAGCATCCTCCCTTGCAGCAGCTAATGGAACATCCCTCCCAAGTTGTTCGGAGCCTTCCCTTACAACCGTCGAAGGTTCCCCCACAAAATATTGGTAAAGACCAGGTCTCTTCCGCGGAGGGGCATGCCCACGAGCAACCGGAGCCGCGACTTCTTTCATTTCCCCCTAGATTTCCGGTCCTCCAGGGAGCTACGGTACGATGGCTCGTACCCCAGTAGAGAGGGTGCATCCCTTCCCTCACAACTCATAAGTGCGGCGATCCGTTCATGCGAAGCATCTTTCTTCAGAAACTGTGAAATCACGGGAACATCTACACATGGAACAAACATATTCAGATAAGGTAGGGGTTGCTGGGCATTTGGAAGAAGAAAGAGATTAAGCCTCTGACCTGGATTGCCTGGCATCGTCGGAACTGGGTTCAGACGCGGTTCCTCTGGCGCGAAGTTATATTCTATGTAGAATTGGATATAGGTGTCTGCCCACCTCTCAGAGTCCGGCATCCTTGAGATAACGCCCTTATAGGGCTTGCGAGCAAATAGGAAATATCTCCCGGATGTCCTATTGCGCAAGAGGGAGAACATCCCCATGAGGTCTGCCATATAAAAATCCAGGTTATGCTTCTTACATAGCGCCTGCACAGAGCTGATGATCCGATAGCTATTGGTCAACAGTTGACTGGGAGTAAGCTCAAATGCGCACAGGAAATACCGAAGGTGGTAGTGTAGAGGAAACCTCAGCACTCCTTCAGCGATCGCCATCAGAGGAACAATTATTTGCTCATCGGCATAACTTACCACCAACCCTACCTCGACAAGGGCAATGAACGACGGAATCTGGAACCGATGGTAGAATTCATCAATTTCGGTGAGCTCGCTGCAGAAGTAATCCAAATAAGGACATGGACGACTCCCCTAGGTCCTGAGCGACCATCCCCCAAGGGCGAGTCTTGCGCGTGAATCCCCCATGAGCCCTACGTGAGCAGACCCCTCCTTATCCGAGAAGTGGCAAATAGTAGAAGACCTCATGCGAGGCGAGAGCGGTACCAGATCAGCATGAAATGAGCCTCGACTGGCCGAGTCAACAGTCTCTGAAGAAGACCCATCCGGCGAGTCGCTCAAGCTCATCCTGAACGTTGAGTCAGAATCATCGTTAGAACTTGCCGAAGAGCTCAGAGTAACTATCTCAACCATGGCGTCTGAAGGAGAATGTCCAAAGGCAAAGAAGCTCTGTGAAGGACCTGTCAGATAAGAGTATATCCCGGACGATCAGTCTCAATAGCCTATTTATAGGCCCCGCCCAAGTATGAATTATAGATGTCAGTAATTATTTTTTTGCACGAGTACCGAGGCGTACCATTTGACTGATGAATCAAGGCGCGACACGTGGCGAAACACTGACGTTCATGTTTAATTATTGCCCTGCTCTTTCAGGTGACATCAGTATAAGCTCCGACGGGTTCGACCTCCCGAAACAAAGTGTCCGGCATCCTAAGACCAATCTTTCCAACACGTTGGGAAAGATTGAGGGGCTATTGTGGTGGCCGGACCTAGGATTTAAGAGACCAGATCTGTCATAATACATCGAATGCTCTCTCGGGCCTTGAGAGTCCTCCGGCTCCCCGACCCATCGGTCATACGAGCCTTCGGCGAATACCCATCAGCAAGGTGCCACACACTTTCCAAAGGAGTCAACCTAGGGATTGTCGGACGAACGACCGCTGACCTTCAGCTACCACGCCGATCGGTAGAATGCCCGTGCTACTCTTGTGGCAAGGATACGGCTCTCGGCCGACCGGCTCTCTAGCGGAGGGTCGGCAAAACCCCAGCACAAGGGCATCTCAAGCATCTACTCGTAAATCCCCCATCCGTACGACTGATCCAGTCCGTCACCCACACCTGACCCACTTAGGCCTGCCATGTGCACCATTTGGGCCCAGTGTCGTACGGGGGAGCCCACGATGCGCTGTTCACACGCCAATCTTGAGCCCCAAGCCAACTTTACCCTATAAATATCCCATAGGGGGTACTGTTTAAAGGGACCTAATCCCCGACAACTACCTTCCGGCCTCAACTTGCTATCTTCTGTCTTTTCCACAAAATAAAGAGACTAACTTAAGCATCGGAGGCCCCGTTGGTCATGACCGACCGGCAGGCACTAACCTTTATTTTGCAGAAGCCAAACAGGAGGACCCAGTTTTCTCTTTGTAGGGGCCAACGCAAGTGTCCGGATCAGCAACCGACGACCAACAACCAGAGGACCAGCCGTCGGAGGGGTCCAAGTAGATTACCAGCCACCACAGTATCTATTCCATGGCATAAAACCTTTTGCCTATTTAATGTCATTCACACTATCATTTCTAATGAAAAATTATATTTTCCAAGTAACAAAGACGAACCCCACTAGTACCAGTAGTTATCATAAGCCTACAGTTAATGTAAGTAAATAGTTTAGTATGTTTTTATTTAGTTTTTAAGCTCTGAGACAATAATGTAAATAATGTAAATAAAGTAAGAATAGTAGTTTTGATTGTAAATATTGTGGTAATGTAAGAAAGAGTTTTAGATATTGTACGAAATAAGAAATAAGAATATGTCTATTCCACTGTTTTATCCATTTCCATATTTAAGAAATAATTGGTAATTAAGTTAAGAAATGCATGAGGTGGTTAAGCAAATCACTTGGCGTCTGTCACAATGACTTTGGAAATGAGTCAGGGTTGTAACAGAATCATAGGAGATGGTTGAGGTTATGGCTACATGGTGGCGATGGTGGCGGTTGGTAGAGGTGACTGGTTTGTGGTGGTGGTGGAAATTGATTTTGGAAGGTAAATTTCTTTGTAAATTATTGTTTTAATTGGTAGAGTTGTATAAGAATTGTATGTGTTGGGGGGTAAGCCTTACAACTGGTGGTTCCAAACGGCGGTGGATGGTGATCATACTAACTGTCTACAAAAGAAGGAAATATTAGGCTACTGGCAGATGTCATCAGTGAACCCTTCGATGATTAAGTTAGCAAGAGGCTTTTAGTGAGAGAGAGAGAGAAAGAAAATGGATAGAGTTTTGACTCTAGGGGAAAGTGTACCTTGTGGTGACCGGACCCATACCTTAGGGAAATAGCCTACCACAAAACTAACCATGAAGGTGTCGGCCCCAAAGGCCTGTCCAGACCGGAGGGTCCACACTCCGGACAACGAGCCTTCGGCGATTCCTTTCGCCACCGTGCGACTCACTCCCGAGTGGACCGGACCACCCGGAGGGTCACCCTCCAGTCACTGTCGTGGAGTATCCGCCCGGATGCTCCGTCCGTACGACCTAACCCGGTCTATCTACCGTCCAGGCCCACTAAAGGGCCCTCAACGTGCGGCCCACTCAATATTCTTGAGCCCCAAGCCAACATTCACCTATAAATACCCCCCATGGGGTACTGTTCACGGGATCCCCAGATCTATTGATCCAGACTTTGATCCCCGACCGCTACCGTCCGGCCTCCTCTTGTTTGCTTTACCGTTTCCTCAAACAGCTACTAACTTAAGCATCGGTGGCCCCGTTGGTCAAAACCGACCGGCGGGCACTAACCTCTTTTTTACAGGAGCCAAGCAGGGGGATCCGTTATTTACTTGCAGGGACCACTCAAGCCGTCGGCTATAACCGACACCTCACATCCGGAGGGTAAGCCACCGAAGGAGCTCATTCGGCAGAAACCGGTTACCACAATTGGTGTTCACAGTGGGACGAGCTAGCCCAAATCTCAGTGGAAACCAGTTATCTGCCCCTGTTGTGCTTTTCCTCATGGAAGACGGTAACAACACATCGGTGGTCCAGGACCCTGCTCTTCCCATCGGTCCTGCTGCTCCTTTCCCTCAGCATGTCTCCCTGGGGCTCTTCGCCTCACCTTCCGGCCTCACGCCGGAGCTTGGATCGGCCTATGCAGTGGCCATGGACCGGATGCTAAAGGAAAGGGACGCGGAGATCGCCAAGCTTCGAAACCAGGTGACCCGGATGGCCGGTGCCACAGACTCGGCTTCACGATCTTCTGGACAGCGGCGGCACCGGCGCAAATCGAAGGAAGACAGGGAGCGTAAAGGAAAGGGAGTTGCCGAAGGTCGTGAGCGTCGGATGGACCGCTCAGAGGGCAACGATAGGCGCCTCAAGCGTCCTGAGTCTTTTCCTCTCTACGTGTACGAAGGAGGGGAGTTCGTTGAAGTCTGCCCACAAGACCTCCAGGACTTCTGGCCGGAAACAGAGGACTCCGGTCAGCAAAGGGAGAAGCGCCATCGCGACCGGGAAGAAAGGCACCGACACCGCTCTCTAGTTTCTGACGATGACCAAAGGGAGCATCGGCGCCACCGAAGGGACCACCATGCCGACTTCCCCTCCAGGCAGGCCCTTCAGGCTGTCGATGCTCGTCTGGAGCAGCTCAGCCTTTCTCCCTTCTCCCGGACCATCGAGTCGGCCGTCCTCCCTCCTGGCTTCATCCTGCCGAAATTCACCAGGTATGATCCAAAGACCGACGCCTACACCTACCTCATCTACTTCCGACAGATCATGGAGCTCTACTCTTCAAGCGACACCGTCCTGTGCAAGGTCTTCCCTACGAGCCTTGGCACCCAGGGCTCTCTTTGGTTCAACAAGCTTCCCTCTCGGTCCATCCAGAGCTTCAGAGATTTAGAGAGGACCCTCCTTGCCCGCTTCGTTACCAGCGGCAAGCAGAAAAAAGAGGTCGACTCTCTGATCAGTCTCAGAAAGCGACCGTACGAGACCCTCCGGCAATACGTCGACCGTTACTGGGAGCTGTACAACGACATCCAGAATTGCGATCAGGGAGTCGCCACCTCCTCCTTCAAGCTGGGCTTAGAGTCTGAGAGTCCCATGCTCCGGGAGCTCATGCTCCATCCTGCGAAGAATATGGATGATCTGATGCAGCTGATCGACAAGTTCTATCAGTTGGAGGACCTTTTGACCAAGCGTGCCTCCATCCGACCCCCACAGGCTCGGTCTGCTCCCGCTCAGCACAACCGGAGGCAGGTCAACATGGTGAAAACAGGAGGAAGGAGGGCTCTAAAACCGGAGTCCTACGTGGCGGAAACCACGGTTTTTACAGAACCTATCTATATTGTCCTCCGGCTGATCAAGGATGATCCATTCTTTAGAGAACCGGATCACAAGCTTGGAGAAAGGCATCCCAACGGGAAGGCCTACTGCACTTACCACCGGGAAAGGGGCCACTTCACAACATCCTGCCTCCCCTTCAAAGCCTACCTGGAGCATCTCGCCCGATAGGGCCACCCCGACAAGTGGATTGACCGGCGCAGGCCGCCGGCCGCCAGACCCAATGCATGCTAGGCGAACCAGGGAGAAGGAGACATCCCAATGATCCTGTGATCCGGCGAATGCCAAACCGATCCGCCGAACTGTAAAACCTTGTCAATTTTTATTATCTAATGAAATGCACCTTTTGTCTTCCCTTCTTTGTGTTCTTCATTGCTTTTACAGGACATAACACTGTGGCTCCGGCAGGTGCCAGCTTCGGGTTGGGTTATAACCTGCCGTCCACCCTATGGCTCTGGGCAATTCATCCATCCCTATGACTCCGGCAGGCGCAAGCTTCGGGCTTGGTTATAACCTGCCGTCCATCCCATGGCTCCGGCGGGTGCAAGCTTCGGGTTTGGTTATAACCCGACTGTCCATCACCATGGCTCTGGATTGTCTACCCATCCTGAAGACCGACCGTCTGGCTTTGCCGGGTCGCTGCAATGACGACCGTGGCTCCAGTAGGCGCCAGCTTCAGGCTGGGTTATAACCTGCCGTCCACCCTACGGCTCTGGGCAATTCATCCATCCTTATGGCTCCGGCAGGCGCAAGCTT
>NMUG010000826.1:0-20056 GCA_002855965.1 Monotropa hypopitys | reverse complement strand
TATATATATATATATATATTTTGTACCCGGTGGGGTACAATTCCTTACCACTGGCTGGTGTAGTGGCCCCTGGATCATTTCTAGTTGCTTATCCTAGTATGTACCCAGGGTATCAAATCTGACTTTAACGGTTAGTCACCGGACGTTAATGACTTTTGGCTATTATAGTACGAGTATATATGGCGTGGTGTGGTGTGGTATTGATCTATATAAGATCTTTTACTGGTATTGGTGATTCCACGAGTTGGTAAAAATAATGGTGATTATCAAATAAATATAAATGGTGTTTTGGTGTTGAGTATAAGAGTTAAAACGACAATTTTGGTGTGAGTAAAAGAGGAAAATGGTGCTTAACTTATATATATAAGATGTGTAAAAAGGTGTCGTGTGAGTTGAGTAAAAGTGATTTCATAAAAAAGAAATGATTTTTGGAAAGGTGTATGTGTGTGTGTGGTTTTTGGAAGAAATGGTGATCCTTAGTTATTTTGACTTCTTTTCTTTATGCTATTCATTATAGTATTCACCAACCGTCGTCGCTGATACACGCTTGTGTCTTTCTTTTTAGGTGTTTGGAGCTAGAGTCCCAGTCCAGTCCAGCTGTTGAGTAGTGTTGGTGTTGTTGTGGAGTTGAGTCTTTTTACCTTTGTCTTTTGAGAGATTGTTTAGCTCTCAGTTTTGAGTCTGTTTTGCTTATCGAGTTATAGTAGTGTTGATTGGCCTTGAGCCCATGTTGTTGTAGTGTTTAGTTATGTTGTTCAGAGTTGTTGTAGCATCAGTTGTGTTGAGTTATTTCGGCCATGAGCCAGAGTTGTATTTTATTTCTTTGAGTCATTGTATCATCTGGTATTTATAACCAGATCAGTGGAGTATTTTATTTTAGTTTGTCGTGTTGTGGTTGTGTTAGTAGATGCTTGGCCACGTGCCTATCCCTTAATAACTGTGTTTATAAGTCATCAGGGATGGGTCGTGACATTAAGATCTTTCTGAGTAAATAAATACTTTAGACTCTGATGATCGGTGAAGATCTCCCAGCTTTCTACATACAGATAATACCTCCATTATTTCAAAGCAAACACAGTAGGTGCCAATTCAAGATCATGCATAGGATAAGCTCGTTCATGAGTCTTAAGTTGTCTTGAAGCATTTGCAATAACCCGTCCATGTTGCATAAAAATACATCCCAACCCATGGTGCGAAGCATCACTAAAATTTACGAAACCTTCAGACCCTGATGGAATAGTCAATACGGGTGCGGATACCAATCTATCCTGCAGCTCTTGAAAAATCTACTCACATTGATCTCACTATATAAATTTGATTTCCTTTCTGGTTAGATGGATTAATAGTTTGGCAATAACAGAGAAATTTTGCACAAAATGACGATAATAACTAGACAAGCCTAGGAAACTTCTTATTTCAGTTACATTGGTCGGTCTTTCCCAGTTAACTACTGTTTCAACTTTTGTGGGATCGACTGAAATTCCCTCACCAGAAACCACATGGTCTAAGAATACAACCATATCTAACCAGAACTCTGACTTGCTCAATTTTCCAAACAATGTTTTTTCTCTATGCAATTGCAAAGCTAAACACAAATGATTTGAATGCTTTTCCGTATTCCGATAATAGATTAAGATATCGTCGATAAAGACAATAATGAAAGAGTTAAGATATGGTTTCAATAATTGATACATCAAATCCATAAATGCTGCTGGAGCATTGGTCAACCCAAATGGTAAAACCACAAATTCATAATAACTATATATTGTACGAAACGTTGTTTTAGATATGCCGCTTTCTCTAACCTTCAGTCGATGATAATGATAGGTATGCTAACATACCTATTTGTATGCCTTAACTATGCAAATTATTAGTCCTAAAGCCCTTATCTAATTAATATTGTGGTGTTTTGGAGTTGAGTTGGTTTTTCAGGAATTAAGCCGAAAACGTGTTAAGAAGGATCAATTGGAGCATTTAAGTGTGATGATCAATTGGAGCGTCCGAATGCGATACATGGAAGAATGGATTTGGATCTTGCGAAACATGTCACTTTGCGCTGACGAATGAAATTCAATTGAGGATTATTAAATCTCTTAGTTGAAGTATGCCAAAAAGCTATTTCCTAAAAATATTACTTTTGAAAACAATGATGAAAAAGTGCAGACTTTAGACTTTGGCAAGGATGAAGTGCAAACATTAGAACAAGTTTGCAGACAGAGACATAGACAGACAACTTCCCATGTGGTTGCACCATTTTGGTGCGTAACCGGTACCCCACCTCAATCTCCCTCACACAGTGCATCGCAACCAACCTTCACTTTCCAGCAGCCATGGCCGCCGGCAACCTCTCAGCCATAGCCACCACCGCAGGTCCCTATCTCCTCCTCACACAACCATCAATCAAACCCTCAGCCACCGCATGAACCAAACTCCTCACCTCCTCCCTCGGCCATAACTGCCGAGCAACCCCACTCTTTCTCCATCAACCTCAGCCATGGAAATCACTACACCACCGCCGAGCAGCCCTCCTCCCTTAACTACGAAACCTTCTCACTGTGCAAAACCCACTTCTCCTCCTCGTCGGTTCTATCCCAACAATCTTTCTCCCTCACCGGCAACTACCTCAGTCCCTCAACCTCGATCTCCCTCAGCCATGGATGCCGCGCAACAACATCTCAGCCATGGCCGCCATCTCTCCCTCACACAACCTCCCTCAACCACCGCCCTCATGAAAACCCCTCTCCCCAGCCCCGCACTGCTTCCATCTTAGTCGCAGGGTTTCATTTAATTGGGTTTCCAATTTCGCAAAATACATGTTCGTGAAGAAGATGGGTTGTAGGGGTTCGATTTGAAGTGGGTCCTAAATCATGAATTGCTACAGTTCGAATTCAATCACAGGGTCCCATGTGATTTGGCTCCTAAGATTCGAAAGGCTACAATACTCAATCGCAATATACTACAGTGGTGCTTACAGAAAATACAAAATGCTACAGGTCAAATACACAATTCGATTGGGGAAGAAGATGAGCGTAACCGCTCCGTAACCGCTAGGAGCGCAACCGGTTAAACTTTCAGCAGAGTGCAAAGATACAGAGAGGGGCATAATCGGTAACCGCTGCGTAACCTCTTGGGCGCTACCGGTTACGCCTGTCACGCGGGAAAAAATTACAAAATAGCATATTTGAGTTCTAAAAGGCCCCAAATTACCGTTTAACCCCTCATTAACGGTATGGACGGTATTTGATGATGGAAGAAGTATTTAAGGAGGGAGAGAAGGATGTTTTGGGGGGGATTATTCCATATTCTTGATTTTCTTGAATTCTAATTAGAGATTAGGGTTTTTCTCTTTTCTCTTCTTCTCTCTATCTCTTAGGGCTGCAAGTCTCTTGGGATGGCAGCCGCCAATGGAACCCTACGAGGGGTTGAATGAGGAGAGCAAGGCTAGGGATTGATCGTGACAGCATCCCTTTGCTTTCTTCTTCTTCTTCTTCTTCTTCCTTCTTCTCCTTTATGGCTTGCACATCCATGGCCGGCTAACCTTCATTCTTGAGGAATCGACGAATCTTAGACTCCACATGTATTGTATGAGTATTCTTGTACTCTTATTTGGTTCGATGAATATATGTTAGCGGATTTCTATTTTAGATTCAATTCTTTCTATATTACTAGTATATATTCATTGTGTTTCATTGTTTGCGTATCGGACGAGTAAGATAGGGTATGCTCCGTAAGACGATCCGTGTCATTGACTTAGATTATTGAGACGGATCGTGCTTGGTGGCGATAACCTATGTTATTCGACGATTCACTATCTTTTGTGTTGTTGAATATTCATTAGTCGTTCTTCGGATGGATAAGATGGATTATACCCTATAAGACGACCCGTGCTGTTGGCATAGACCTTTGAGATGGATCGTGCTAGGCAGTGATAGTCCATGTTATTCGACGATTAATGATCATCTATGTGATCGCATCCTGTATAAGTGACACATATTGTGTATTGCCCGAACTGAATAACGAACCTAATTGTTAACCCTACCTTACTGTGAGTCCAAATGAGTCGAGACCTTAAGCAAGTTACCTTGTAGTCCAAACCACTTTTAGGTTACATTTTAGTTTTCATTCTTTCATCAATCAAACTCACTCAATCAAACAATTTTCCTTTTCAAAATTAATTTAAGAAGCTTTCCAAAATCATTGCGACTCAGCCCAACTTTCCTCGTGGATCGACGCTTGACTTACCGCTACTACGTAGTGTTAATTCTTGGTTATAAATATTATCTTTGACGCGCTCACGACAAGCGTATCAAATTTCGAGCGCGTCAAAGATAATATTTTCAATGAATTAACACTACAATATAGTAGTGGTAAGTTAAGGATCGATCCAAGGAAAGTGAGGAGTTTCAATCTAGTGAATTTCTATTTTTTAACTTAAGTTCTGAAACGGATATGAGATTTGATTTTTGAAGTTAACTAAGAACAAAATTAAAATGCAACTAATTTAAGTTCTTTGATCTAAAAGGTACCCTGGGCTTTCAATGCAACTTTTCACCATATGTTCTAGAGTTCAGTAAAACTAAGGTCTTGGTTGGAACATCTTACATCCACTATATTGCAACTCTAGTGGTGTAAGAGAAAGATAACTATTTTCGTTGAATAGCATGAACTATCACGGTAGCACGACCCGTCTCAATAGTACGACCCGTCTCAATGGCACGGATCGTCTAAGGGCACGACCCGTCTATGGTGTATAACTCATCTTACCCGAACTAGGTAGATCTATGAAACACATATTATATGAATAGCAATTGAAGTTCAAATCAACAATCACACTAGATACATCTATTGAAAAACATCCATAAATTAATGGAGAAAGTCTTATTCATACAACATTTCCAACTCGAAGACAAAAGATAACCCTAGAACAACGGATCCATAGTTACATCGATTACCCAAGGTGAGAGAGACTTAGCCGGCCACGACGAGATTGATAGGCATCAAAGAGCAAGACAGATTGGTGGAAGAATCCATACAAAAGCTGTCACCTATTGCAAGAGCCTTCAAGAACTCCCAAAGTAGGGTTTGTAGCCTCCCAAGAGTGTTTACAATGATCAAAGATAACATAATCATTCTTAAAGCATCATATTTATACTAATTACACCTTAGAATTCCCTAAATACCCTTAATGAAGGGTAAGGATATCCAAACCATAGCAAAAGTTAATGAAAATCCCGCGCATCAGCTTTTCTTTCGCGTATAGGCGCTACCGGTTGCACCCAGAATAGCGTAACCGGTTGCGGTTCTTCTTGGTCCTGCTTTCTTCTTGCAAAGCACAACCGGTTGCGCTTGGGGGCATAACCGGTTATGATAGTCGCGGTATTTTGCATCAATTTTGGCCTCTGCACGCCTGCAGGTTCTGCGCTACCGGTTGCGCCCAAATGTTGCGCAACCGGTTACGGTTGGAAAACAGCTTCTCTTCTTCTGTTTTGTTCTCCTTTGCACATCTTTGACATCTCCCGTTCACTTCCATCAGTTCATTGATCCTCCTAAAGGGCTAGAGTCCCTTCTTAGGCCTTTGCAACTCCCGGGATTTCCAATGTCGTGTAAAAGGACTCCATTAGCTTATTTCTACTTCAATATCTATTAGAACAGCTTATTCCAAAAACACTGCAACTTTTATTAAATAATAGATTTAGGACTAATAATTTGTATGGTTAAGACATATAAATAGGTACGTTACTTTACCTATCACATTCCTCAACTTACAATTTGCTAGTCCCTTAGCAAACAAAACAAAAAGAAATAAAAGAACTTTAATCTAAAGCATGAATTTAAAGAATGAATGTGAATAAACGGCATGGATAGTTCTTTTAAACCCCCGGGCAGCCCCAGTAAGACGAGTGAGGTCTCGTGAGGGTTTTTAGCAACGAATACCCACAAAACCTACAATCCTAACAACAATGAAGTGCAGTAATCATGTTAACATGCACCCAAGGTAATATCTCAAGTGAAGAACTTTCAATTTACCTCTTAGTCACCCTTCTTGTATTGCATAACCTCCCTCTTCTTCGTTGAACCTTGATTCCAAACCTCTCGGTGGGTCACTCACAAAGAGAACTCACCAGATAATCATGTCAGGGTTGTGGAACCATCCTCAGAATGCCAAAGAAAGGAATTGCAGCTTATATGGTGGCTTAAAGATTTTATGCGTGCTGCATCAACAAAGTTAGTGGTATGCACTTCACAATAAACATTTTTACAATGCACTTCATATGGGATCTCACAAAATCAAAAAGGACTTTTTAAGCTTATAGCGTAAAAAGGTAAGATGCAGTAGACTATAATGATGGAAAATATGTAAGCGTGGTCAACTATTCCCAAACCATCATTATATCAGCAAAATAAATCATGTCTACCAGATGATAAAACATAAACAAAAGAAACCCAAAACAAAAAGTGGGTTAATCATCCTCGGACTCCTCGGATCCGGAGTACTCGCTCTTGGACTCCTCATCCTCTGGGGAATGCTCTCCGTCAATCTTCCTCCTCAACTCTACCAACTGCTCACTGATCTCCTTCTCCCAAACTAGCCTCCTGGCCTTCTCTAACTCTCTCGCCAACCTCTCTTCATCCATTTTCTTCTCCATCCTCTGTAAAGTCTCCAACAACTCTCCATTATCAACAACTGTCGGGGTACGTGATCTAGGCATCCGGACTGCAAGAGGAGGTGGCACTGGTGACTCAGATGGGTCCTAAATAGTAGGCTCATCAACTAGTGGAGGCACCTCATCATGGGAAATAGGATTATCATCTGGTACAGGTACCTTATCTGGGACTACATGTCTGTCCCTATGTACTGCTCTGCTCCGTGCATCTGTCTCATATGTAATCGGACCAGGGGGAGCAGGAACCCATGCATCTCTCTGTGATGTCCGCAATCCAGAGTCTAGGCATAGTAAGGTAATGAGGAAGGCAAATGGTAGACTGACAGTGGAAACCCTCTTTAGGGTATGTGATATCCTCCTCTGCCAGCCTCGTGCACCCTATAAAACTAGCAATAAGATCCGGGGTGCAAGCCACTACCTTCCCCTTCCCCTTGGCCTTCAACATCAAAGCATCTCCATCCTGTGCAACTGTCTGATAGAAAGCTCTCACAAATGTAGGAATATATCCCCTCACATCATCAAACCATCGGGCCAAATTGGGAATGGCCATATAAAATAATTGGAAAAGCAAGTCAAGGATCATACAGATTGGTAGATTTAGAAGGCAAATTAATTCCACGAACATGGAATACTTCTAATTTACGCAAGTATTTTTAATGATTGTATTGATTTTTGATATGAATAAAATTTTGTTTTGTACCCTTGAATGTTTTTACAGATATTGCATGCAATAAAAGTCTTCCTAAACTGTAATTTCATGCAAGGGGGCAAATGAGATGATGAAACAAAAGCCAGAATGATAAAGAAGACAAGATAGAAAGAAGACAGAAGACTTGAGGCTACTTTTTGTGACACATGCCTTAGGGTTTGTGACAAAATTATCTTCTCGAGCAGATTATATACGGATGAGAAGTCCAATATTTTCTGCTCAAAATATAAAGAAAGGGGCTACTGCTTTGTGACACATACTCTTGAATTTGTGACAAAAATTTCTTCCCGAGCAGAATACATATAGATGAGAAATCCAGTATTCTATGCTCAAAACAGAAAGATAAGGGCTACTTTACTGTTCTATAACAAAGATGAGAGCAAACCTATGTTAGAATAAAATTGTCTTCCTAAAACTTGTAAAGAATGAGAAATCCAGCAAGTGTTCAAAACAGAAAGTATGTGGCTATTTTTCTGATCAAATATCTTAAGGTGAGAGCAAGCCTAGGATAGATGATAGATTTATCTTCCCGAGTATTTGCAAAGGATGAGATGCCCAGTACTTACTCAAAACAAGAAAAAAAAGAAAAGATTCAAAGAAAGATACAAAGCAAACAAGTATGATTGAAAAATTTGAAGACTGATTGAAGTAACAGAGTTGCAAGATGTTGATTCAAAAGATATTATAGAAGAAAGAATGGAAATTCAAAGTCATTAAGGTATACTTTTTGAACACCAAATTTATTTGATTTCTTCATTAAAGTTTAAGTTTCAAAATGATTAGTGATTTTTTGAAATTTTAACTTAAAAGAATCGAAGATATGCAAAGTAATGAATATAGAAAGCAATTGTAAATAGTATAGAACAATATGATAAGACAAAAACAAACTTCATTAAACTGTTTGAGAGTACAGTACAAGAGAAGCACATTAAAAAATAAAGAAACAAAAATCCTAAGCAGTCGGAGTATTGTTGGAATCAGCAGTGGTGGCTTCAGGTTGAGACTGAATATATGTTTCTTCAGTAGTGGGTACAGCAGATGAAGAAGCAAAATCATCAGACATTTATGTGGGAGCAACTCCTGGTATTGGGTAGAGAATGTCCTTAAACAATGGTGAATCCTGTGGGGTACCTAGGGCGTTAAGAGCCTCCAATCAGCCTTTCAAATAGAAAGTATTAGAAATTTTAGGTAGCTGGTCTATGAAGGATGCCTTACACTTTTCAAACCCAACTACCCGAACAATCTTTTTATTAGCCATAGCAGCAATATTGGAAGCTTCAACATCTTTTTTCTGCTTCTTAATTTCGGCTAAGAAAGACTCCAACTTTAACCTCAAGTCAACATTTTGCTCCCTTAAACCGTGTTCTTGGAAAGGTGGAAAGCAGCTTCAATCTTGACAATCTCTAATTGTTTCTGAATTGTAGAATTTGTTTCTTCAGCCACATTTAAATCGGTAATAGCCTTAGTTGTTTTTTCTTGGAGTTCTTTCTTTTCTACCACAGCAGATTCCATCTTCTTCTCAAGATCAGAATGGGAATGCCTGATCAATAAACTCCTTTGAGAAAGGCAGTATATCTATTGACATGCCTATAAAGAAGAAAGAAAGTGAGATTAAAAGTACAAATTTAGAATAGAATGAAAAGTAAAGAAATATTAGAAGTACCTTAAAAACATGATACACAGAAGAAGCAAATAGTGCAGCAAGAGGTTGGTTTTGCTTCTGCTTCAATGTGTTTAGAAAGGAGAAGAGCTGACAATAAAGCATAGAAGTCTTTGGGTTTATCACCTGGTCACTCTCATTGAGAGATTTATCACTTCTGCACAAATTAGGCTCCCACAGTGCGGGGGAAGCCTATTTTCCTTTATCAACAGTCTTAGAACGTTTGGGAAGGGGAGGATCTTGAGCTGGTAGCACGTGAGAACTTATTTGCTTTCTAGCCCTAAGGTTGTATCTAGGAGCAGTGGGAATTGGTGGAACACCAGTAGAAATAGTAGTAGATGGAGGAGGAGGATCAGATGAAGGTGGGGGAATTGTTGTGAGTGGAGGAATAGCAAGAGATGTATCTGATGACTGACTTTTAGAAGTTTGGGATTTTGTAGTTTGAGAGAAGGGGTTTTAACTACTTTTTTGAGAGCAATAGACATTAAATCAAGTTCATCAGATGCCATGTTTATAGGATCAGGACTATAACCAGAAGAAGAAGATATAAGTCTAAATTCACCCACAAATTCTACAGAGTCAGAAGAATTTTGATGCTCAAATCCTTCTTTGAATAATTATTCAATTGAATTTGTTTTCTCTTGTTCGGGTTCTGAAGAGTAGATAGTTTGGTCTATTTCCTCATAAATTGGGTCAATTTTAGTTCAGGAAGTGGTTGGACCAGGATGGGAGGTAGAAAGACCAACCTAGGAAGAGCTTGGAGGAATAGGAATTCCCTCAGGAATACGATTTTGGGCAACAGTTACTTGTTTGTGTTTATACCCTATATACCAGGGGGTATAGCCCAACAAACTATGGGAGCGCCTGTCCTTGCAGTATTCGACTTTTGTATATCCTCTGGTCTAGTTCCATAATGACTTTCTCTGCTCGGTGGATTTATTCTCTCCCCTATAACAAATAAGAAACATGAAAATCAGATTAATTTTTTTTAATAAAATCATAAAAATATTTAGTAAATAGAAAACGAATACTAACTAAGTCTGTCAGCTCTATCTAGAAGATAGATGACGGGATTCGTGAGACTCGTATTGTATAATAAGGTCATTAATAAATAATAATTAAAGTTTAGAATAAATTTTGGGCTTAAGAAATAATTAAAATTTTTGAAAGCCTTGAGAAAATTAAATAGATTTTTTTCGATTAAATGGAATTTATTTGAGGCATTGAGGTTAAGATAGATCCAATTGAAGGTTTTTAACAAGCTTTAAGGGCCTTAGTGAGAAGTATGAAAAGCAAAATTGAGTTTGCTTTGTGAGATGTCGTTAATGGTAGTAGTGCTGTCATATGGCTACAAATTTTGCAATTGAAGTTAACATAGATTAGAGTGAGTATTGAATCGTGTGAGAATTTGATATAGGAGTTGTCAGCATGGGTGAGGTGTCATTAGGAAATCTATGACAGGTGTTATATAATTTGGAGGAGTCGTAAAGGTCGTGTGAGTTGTTCATATATGAGTTTGCAACTTTAGTGTCAATTGTATCATTCAGAGAAATCAAAGTGTGAGAGTATTATGAGGGAATATTGATCGAGCAAGAGGATGAATGAGAGATAGTTCGTGAGAGAGTTTTAAAGGGGAGAAGTGCTGTTACAAATTTTGCAGGGGGTTATTCGTAGAGAAGATAAACAGTGCACAGGTTAGGAAGAACAAGACTGCGACATAACTTTGGATTTTATTTCAAAACATTTGAGGTAACCATTTAGAAATCTAAGAATACAGTTTTGTAGCAAATTCTATCTAGTTGCTATGCTCCAAATTTAAGAAGATTTGGGGTTGTTTTGATAGCTTAATTTCAATCTGATCAGTAGGTGGTAAGGAAGGAGGAAGAACCAAGTTCGGCAAAATCTTTGGAATTTTTATTCTCCCATTTGAGGTAATTTTTTTAAAAACCGTTTTAATAAAGTTGTTCTAAATCATTGATAGAGCATGTGTTCCAAATTTGAGATGAAATGGTTAAGATTTGACCAAAAAATTCGATTAAGATCAGATTATAGATGAAACCCAGAATTTTCAGAACTGTTCTTCGATTCTGTCATAAAACCTTAAATACCGGTATTTTGGATTGCAAGATACCGATATCTTAGGCAGTGGACCAGAAACCGTAGTCTGATGTAATAAGAAACCGATATCTTGGTGCTCAAGAATAAAAATGAATTTTTGGGAAAAAATGTTAAATTTGGAGTTTAAGGCAGAAAATAATATTCTAATATTGGGATTATATTCTTAGGTGCTTGAGGAACCATTTGGGAGTCTTGGAGTTCTGCAAAGGTGAGTACTTATTATGAATCGTATAAGGTTTAATAAGTTAATATTCTTACTAGTATAAATTGTGTGTTTTGGAAGTTGTTTTCAAAGTGGGAAATCCCTTGGATCACGTATTTATAAATGGTGAATTGTGAATTTATGCTTTCAAATATTAAAGGTTGTTTTGAGAAAGGAGTGATAAATTGTGAAATGATGTTTTTAAACGAGTATGTTGTAAAATAAGTTTTTCTAAAGGAAAATATGGTGTTGGGTTTGGTGTGTTGGTAATAATGTGATTTGAGCAAAGAGGCATTGTGAAAAGATGCGTTCTAAATAAGAAATGTAGTGTTGAGTAAAGTATGTTGATAAATGATATTTTCTATTGAAGAAAATGGTGTTGTGTAAAAGAGGGTGTTTTGGTAAAAATATAAGAAAGGTGTTAAATATCAAAATGATATATTTTGGAGTGCTTTAATAGCTTTGTCATAGATCAGGTGGGTCTATGGATCAGTATGCACAGGTGGTGCAATGCACAGGTGGTGCAATGCACAAGTGGTGCAATCGAGATGGTGATATTATTACATATATATTTACACCTAGAGATAAAAGTGTTAGTCCTTACCACTGGAGCTGGTGTAGTGGCCCCTGGATCATTTCTTGTTGATTATCCAAGTATGTACCCAGGATATCAGATCTGACATAACGGTTAGTCACCGAACGTTAATGACTCTTGGCTATTATTGTGCGAGTATATATATAAGGTGTGGTGTGGTGTTAGATTAATATGATCTTATTTATGAGTTGGTGAATCTACAAGTTGGTAAATTTTACTGGTGATTATCAAAGAACCTAAAATGGTATTTTGTGTTGAGTAAAAAAGAGATAAAAAGGTGTTTTGAGATATATATATAAGAGATGTGTTGTGTGAGTATAGAAAAGGTGATTTCATAAAAAGAAATGATTTTGGAAAAGGGTATGTAAGTGTGATTTTAAAAGAGATGACGATCCTTAGCTATTTTTAATTCTTTTTTATGCTTTTCATTTTAGTATTCACCAGCCGTCGTCGCTAATGCACGCTTGTGCCTTTCTTTTTAGGTATTCGTGCTAGAGTCCACAGTTCAGTCCAACCAGCTACAGTCGAGTTTATCAGAGTGGTGTAGCAGTGTTGAGTCTTTTATTTATTTCTTTATTTGAGAGATTGTTTAGCTCTTAGCTTTGAGTTTGCTTTCAGTTTATCGAGTTGTAGTAGATGATGAGGTGTTGTGATGAGTTGAGTTGTATCAGACATGTTGTCCAAAGTTGTTTTTATTTATTTATTGGAGTCTATATCATTTGAGATTTATAATTAGATTTGTGGAGTTTTTATTTTCAGTTGTCGTGTAGTTGGTTGAGTTTAGTAGATGCTTTGACATATGTCATCTTTTAATAGCTGACTTTACAGTTATCAGGTATGGGGTGTGACAGGATCCTCATCAGCTGGGTACTCCCAATTCCCAGTTACAATCAAATAGTCCTCATCAGCACCCTTGGCAGGGTCTGTCATCATATCGACTAGTGGAGAACGATTTGGGCGCATTTTTATATAGTACGTTAGGTCTTTAGTATGACAAAGGGTATAATAATGCATAATATCATTATACTCTAAGTTCGTTCCCATGCAACGATTGAGTTCTGCTATACTCATAGTCATCCTAGTAACATTTGGAGCTAATTGAATTGGGAGGAGATCCCAACGACGAAGATTTGTACGAAAAAGACGGTGAAGGGGAAATATAATTCCCTCTTCAATTATCTGAACCAGAAGAATAAAAATTGTGTTTCTATCGTGTTTTTCGTGCTTATCGTGGTCGATGGCAGCTAATTCTGTAGCAACATCATCTGGGATGTTGTACAATTGAAAAAATTGCTCCATTCTTTCTAGAGTATTGCACCAATTCCTAAAAACACTCATAAAAACCAAAATAGAAAAAGAAATATTTGAGCTCTATAAACTTACAGAGAAGAAAGGAAGAAGACGAGAAGAGAGGAAGCATAAGAGTTTAGGGCAAAGAAAGAAGATGTCGTGAATACAATACACGAGTGGAAATGAAACTTTATAAAGAGTAATTTTCAATTAGAAATTCAAAAGTTTTGATCAAAACGAGACAGTTTAAGGCGATAACTATTAATAGCATTTAATGCGCCTCACACGACCACTTTAAAAAATATACTTTTATACCGTCATTCCCTTTTAAATACTTTTAAAAGAACAAAAAAGGAAATTCAAAAAGACAAAAATTACATACATCAAGGTATACCTAGTTATGTATGCATATTAACAAAATATCAGCTTTCCCCACTCTTTTGTGCTCGGCAAAATTCTGGACAAAACTGAGGGGCTTTTGTGATAAATAAAAATAAACATAAGAGTAGAAAAGTAAAATTACAAACATCAGAATGATCAAAAGGCAAATCCTTATGATTAAAATATTAATTCCCGCGCAGAATTAATATTTCTCGAGCTGAAAATTAGTTTCTCGAATAGAAATTATTCCCGTATAGAAAAGAACGAGATGAACAGTTTTTTGACAACGGAACTCTGCAGATTATACCCCGAGCTGAATTTGAGATCGGGATTGAGGTATTTACTTTGGGAAAGTAGTAGAAAATAATTAATTAAGTGAGTTACATGTAAAAATGATGTTAAAGTTGAGAAAAAAGAATTGAAAGATTTGATCATAACGAGAAATCTAAGTCTGTTTATTTAATAATTGGAATGAGAAGTTCTACTCATTAAATAAATTCTGGGAAGAATGTTACGAGTAAAAGACAAGATTATTAATAAACAAAATGATAAAAAAAAGATTTAGCGAAGCCAATTATTTGAGAAAAATGACAACTATTACTGTTTAGAGTGAAAACAGCAATGACCCATTAACTGTTTAATATAAGTTAAAAAATGTACATAAGACAAAAGAAAAGGAACGTACAGCAAACACTACCCTTCAAAAACTTAAATTATGGAAGGTGGACTTAGGCAATAATAAAAAGGACACTGTATAAATTACAAGACAAATCATTTGAGAAAGGTATGCAAACTCCTGATATTGAAATCTCTTTAAAATTTCAGTTTTTTTTTTAAGTTATATTTCAACCAAATATTAACTTAAGCATCGGAGTACTCCCTAAAGAATAGGGAGTGAGTCTTTTAGTTATTTTTCTGTTTTGCAGCAACATTGAACTTCTTGGAAAGTCCAACAATTATTGAGAAGTCAACAACATTTATTGACCTGACATTTTGGACAAATTTAAGGGTGATTCAAAAATTTCAACCCACAATTTACATCCATATAGGTCACATCTCGTTTAATAAAAAAATGCTTTATTCAACTCTTGTGTGATCTTTAAATAAAATTTCATTGACTTATTTTTTAATGATTTAAATCATTTATTTTTTACATCTCAATTTTTTATAATTAACAGACAATCAAATTATTCTAAATACCAATAAATATCATATTAACACAAAGTAATTATTTAAATTTGAGGGCAACAAAAAAATTCAAAACACACGTGAGGAATATTGGTGAAAATAACCAGAAAATGCTCTTGCGCCGTACGCATTTCCACACCCAATAGTTTTTTCTTGTGACATTTTGCTCGTAACAAATGCCGTCCCCTGTTCTAACGTTTCGGTTCGAGTTCCTGGAAATACCCAAAATCAAAAGGCCTTGCTGCGATTATGTGGCGCTATTTTTCGAGAGTTTTTGAGACTTCGCTGCCGTTTAGCCCGGTATATTTCTTCTCATACATATATGTTTTGTATAATTGATATATATGTATGTGTGCATATGTTCCGTCGGTATATGTATATGTATATTTGGATAAAGGTGAAACATGTATTTATTGTTCTAGCTATTCTGAATAGTAGAGTTGTTTCCGGATTTGTGATTTCTGCGCACTTATTCGCATCTTCGTAATCTTTTCTCTAAAATTTTTATTTCCAGATGTGCATGGATGCAGGTTATGGGAAATTGATCAAATTATATAAACAGACGTGTGTATAGGTTCATATGTATGTTTTTACGGCTATGTGCATGTATGCAGGTTATGGGAAATTGATCAAATTATATAAACAGATGTGTTTAATGTATAGGTTCATCTGTATGTTTTTACGTCTGTGTATGGATGCAGGTTATGGGAAATTGATTAAATTATATAAACAGGTGTGTATAGGTTCACATGTATGTTTCTACGGCTAAGTGTGGTGGTGTACATGTGTATTTTTTTGCTGCTTGTTTTGTGCATGCATTTGTATGTTTGTGTTTCCAGCTGTGCATGACTAACAGTAATTCGTGCTCATAACCAGCTTAATCGTAGAATAAGATGGTATTACCAAGCCAAAAGTTGTAATGGTCAAGGTTTATTAAATGGTCATCTGGGTGGATGTTTGACAAATATGTATGCAACTTCATGTGAGAGGTTGTTGGGAGATACTCGAATCGAGAATTCTGTTTCCGATATGTTAGTTGACTCCTTTGGAAGGCTACACACTTATTTGAGAATATCCTTGACGGAACGTTGCAATTTACGGTGCCAGTACTGTATGCCGACTGAGGGTGTGGAACTCACTTCTAGTCCTCATCTTCTCTCGCAGAATGAGATCATCCATCTTGCAAATCTCTTTGTTCGCTCTGGGGTGGATAAAATTCGTTTGACTGGTGGGGAGCCAACCATTAGGAAAGATATTGAAGAAATATGTTTGCAACTGTCTAACTTGAAAGGGCTGAAGACCTTGGCCATGACTACCAATGGAATCACTCTAGCAAGAAAACTTCCAAAGTTAAAAGATTGTGGGCTTAGCGCCTTGAATATTAGCTTGGATACCTTGATTCCGGCGAAATTTGAATTTATGACGAGGCGAAAAGGGCATGAAAGGGTGATGGAGTCGATTAATGCTGCCATAGACCTTGGATACATTCCTGTTAAAGTATGTTATCTCCAAGTTTTGTTGTACCGAATTTTTTGTCGGTGTCAATTGCATCATATTCTACCAACATGCTATGCTTTGAATTGAAATAGTGATTGTGAACATGGTTTATTAGTTTATATAACACAAGCTAGTCACATTTGCCCATGTCACTGCATTTCAGGTGAATTGCGTTGTTATGCGTGGATTCAACGATGATGAAATTTGTGATTTTGTGGAGTTGACTCGTGATAAACCAATCAACATTCGGTTTATTGAGTTTATGCCTTTTGATGGAAATGTTTGGAATGTCCAGAAACTTGTATCGTACTCAGAAATGTTGGACAAAGTGGTAAGGTAGAAGCTTTACTGTATCCCATGGTTAGGTTTGTGAAGATCCTATGTGCAGACCCTAAATCTTTCATCACCACTGAACAGGTTAAACGGTTTTCAGGGTTAAGTAGGTTACGGGATCATCCCAAAGATACAGCCAAGAATTTCATGATAGAGGGGCATCAGGGCACAGTTTCGTTTATTACATCTATGACTGAGCATTTTTGTGCTGGTTGCAATAGGTTGCGACTTTTAGCAGATGGGAACTTTAAAGTGTGCCTCTTTGGCCCCTCAGAGGTGAATTACCTGCTTGCGCATTTTGAAAAGGTTATGGTTGCATGTAAAATGGTGGTTATATCACAAATATTTATTTCTTTATATCGAGGAAAACTTAATTTTTGTTTATGTCATCTTCAAGTACTTTAGTTTTATCATTTAACTGCTGATGCTTAATTATTAAAAACAATACTGTTCCACTGGGAAATGTTTCTTTATGTTTGGGGTAGATCAGCAAACTCACTGCTTGCCCCTCTTTTATAAATTAGAAGTACTCTTCTAGTGTGATAGCAGGATGCATGTGATATGCAATTTTATCAGCTCTAAACTTCTATCATTAAACTACTGGAACTAGATGTAGAACTATGTAATCTATTTTAAATTGGTAGCACATTCGTGCAAGGAGAACCAACAGAACTTTGTCTTAAATTTCTCCTTTGTCAGAGTTCATTTTTTTACTGAAAACTGGGTCGCCATATCTAGGCTCTCAGCCTTGATCATGATTCTTTTTCTGTTTTATAATGAAGCGAACCTGCCCCACGTCTTTTTTTCTTGATATAGTCATCGCAGGTTTTTGAATTCAATATGCCAACTAGCTATCGTTTCCTTCTAGTAGTACTTGTTTTGGCTCCATTGTTTGTTTCACCTTCAGAAGCTTTAATCTTGTGAACTTATTGTTCCCTATCCATTGACATTTCCCCCCTAAAAACTTGGCTATTCTTTTGGCAGTTCTGTTTGGGTTTCTTAGTTTGCTAGCTATGCACTGGTAAACATGCATGCTTATGTTCTTATACCATTGAACCATTTTATGTACGGATTGGAAAACGCCTATGCTGAGTGTATGGAAGTCATATATCTCAAATTTTCTCTCGTGCTACTCATTTGTGGATACGTTTGCTTTACATTGATGCTTACCCATCATTAATTCGGCTGTGCTCATGGAAGCAACATTTGCGATAAACTTCACTCTGATGACTCTTACTTTGCCAAAGGGATAAGCGAAAAAAGCACAGAAAAGATCTGATTACAGTCAAGTTTTTTTAGTGCATAGATTACATCAGCTACCAAAGAATCGGAATTCGTATGTTCAAACCACGATGAAATCCTCAGTGATTGCCCCTAAATCGTAGAATCTAGAAAGATTAAGGGTTGATATTTTAAAGTATTCTCACTCTTAACCTGACACTTTTAAGGCATATAGCTGACATGTTACTAGGTTTTATGTATTAGTTGGGCGTACATAAGCTACTTCAGTATTTGTTAAATGAGATTCAGGCATTTCTTTGGCCTCTACCTAATTAAATTTTGGGACTCTGATTATGATAACTCTTAATACTAGAGTTTATCCTTTCAGGTTAGCTTGAGGGACCCTCTTCGTCGTGGACTTGACGAAATGGAACTCAAGGAAATAATTGGTGCAGCGGTATGTATTTGCAGCTCCCATGACAACCTCAAAGAATATGTGCAAATAATTTTTCATGAAGTAAATCCGGTGCAAGATCATTAATGGTCATTCAACTGGAGCTTCCATGTATCATTGTTTGGAATTTTTACCTTACAATTGACGTGATTGATTTTCAGGTATAATTTTGAAATGTTTTGCTTGCTTCTTCAGGTCAAGAGGAAGAAAGCATCTCATGCTGGAATGTTCGACATTGCAAAGACACCAAACAGACCAATGGTTCACATTGGAGGCTAGGGCTTGGTGTTTATTTTCCTAAAATTGGTATGTTCAATATTACTACTAACCAGCTTTGGGAAAATTTGCTACCTACGTTCGTATTTCCTGCTGTATAATAGGCAATTTCTTTCCATTCCACAAGACAAGTGGAATTACCTTATTATCTGGTTTATTTCTGTTTAACTAGCAATTATAGATAGTTGTAGAAAAAAGTCATACCAGTGCACAAGGCTTCCGCCACTACAGGGCCTAGTACAGGTAGATGTATAAAAACAGACTGCGTTGACATAGTATAGAACACAATGCAGCACAGTGAATTTTTGCTATGCTTGATGCTTTAAAAATGAGGATTGTAACATCTGTAGTGAGAAGATAGTTTAGAACATTTCAAACGAACTCACGAGGCTTAATATGGGACACTTAGTGGGTTAAGAATCTATTGCATGCTGTCATGCTGATGACTAGGGTATTGTAATTTCCAACTTTCTTCTGGCACAGTATACTGAGTTTGATATTACGATGATGTTAGTTCATGTGTGGCCCGATATCTTGGAAAATTTGAAATCAAGAATTTTGTTTTCAAATTTTTGGTGCTGTAACTTGGTAATACAAATACTTTCCTGTTGTCATTTAGCATGTGCAACATGTATGAACCATGCTTTACATCTATGAAGTACGGACACTCCTAGGAGGTTGCCGTACCATGTCGTACACTTGTGACACGGGAATACGTTGGAGAGACTATAGAAAACGTATGGGACAAGCCACATGACATGTCCCATTTTTTTATTTTTTTGAGATGGGACACGTATCATACACAGCTCGGATAAGTATGGGACCTGACGAGGGTAAATTTACATTTTTTATTGTTTTGGGGGTAAATATGGAATATTATAATTGTTTTGGGTTAAAGTGCAATGGATGTTTAAAAACAAATATACGATTGATATAACCATTCTGTCGACAAGAAAACCCTAAATTAGCAACTCTTCCTCGTTCGATCAAAGCAGCTCTCTCTCCCCTCTCTCTCCCCCTTTGGTCTCTCTCGCATGCGACTGAGTTCTCTCCCTCTCAAGTTTTGTCTAAACTTTACACTATATATACAGAGATTGTAAGCAGTGTATATACTGTGTTTTATGCTAAAATATATATGTACATACTAATGTGTAGTAATCTATCTATTTACTAAAAAATATATATGAGTATATATAATAGTTATGTATATATATTTTCCCTGTCCCTGGTCGTGTTCGTGTTCCCATTTTTCTAAAATTCACGTGTCAATGTTTGTGTCCCCCACCGTGTCTGTGCTTATTTATGTTTTAAAAGGCGTTTTTGGGGCTCGCCCAGGGCGCGGGGCGAGGCGGGGCAAGGCCGAATCGCCTCTGGGCGCAAAAGTTGGGCGTTTTTCCAATAAGCAGTTCGCCTAATCTTCTGGGGCTACCGGAGGCGTACGCCCGGTGCGTTTTTTATGCCCCAGGT
>NMUG010000825.1:0-20056 GCA_002855965.1 Monotropa hypopitys | reverse complement strand
TGTTTGCTTGTCGTTTGTCATGAACTGCACCTCGTTTCCAAAATCTAACTTTAGAGAAATGTTCTTGGCATTTTTCCGACGTTTGTTTGTCGAAAAGTCATCTGAGTTGGTTTCCGATGTTTGCTCGCGAGAAGGTTCAGACATGCCGGAGATACGTTTTGATCTGTTCTGAACCTGATTTGGCCAATTCCGAAGTCGACTGATTTATCCCGGCCTTGACTTGACTGATTTTAGATGGTGAGCCAAAATGGGGTATCAACAGCCGGCAAGCAAACTCGCACGACGCATCTCCAGAATCGAACTCCACCATTGACTAGCCTCTCCAGTCAGTTGGTATGTGGAAAAAGAAATCCGCAATTTATCTTCCACGATCTCCAGAGTATCTAATACTTTTCTTACCTCGAACAACCAATGATCCTCTTCTAAGGGATCGCCTTCACCGTTGAATTTCGGAGGATCCATGCGTCTAAACTCCCGCAACGCCTCAATGGTACGCTTTTCTACGTTTTCTCGCGGATCAGCAAATCCACGATTTGCTTCGACCATGGCGGCCGCAAGATCTCGAGCAAATTGACCAGGAGCCACAAACCCCTGAGGAACCGGAATGACAGGAGGGGCCTCATTCTCCAATCCGCTCATCCTATCATTAACTTCTTCTCTATGAGCCTCTTGGGCGTGCACACCCCGACGGTCACGACCTGCTCTTCTGCCACGACGGTAAGCCATTTCTACAAAAGATCACGAATTCGATGAGAAAGGAGCACAAGACAAGGCTCCAACAGATAACTCAATCGACGAAGAAAAACTCAACCAAAGAGAAGGATATTCGACAATATCAACGATGGATTCACACAATCAATGGAATCGAACAACAAGGCTACACCCAAGAAAAGGAACAATGCATATGTATACTTCACAACTCACACCAGCTTATGGATCATGCTAGTGTATGCTTCACATACTCATACGCATGCTAGATAATGCAACAACACTCAATGCAACCCATAGAGACTAAGAGTCTCCCCAAAGGCCTAAGTTTTTGAAACTGAAAGCTCTGATACCAAGTTGTCATGCCCCGGATTTTCAAACCATTTTTTTTTGAAATCATATAAAAATAGTGAACAACAATGGATCATCACTTCATTAACAAATATCTAATTACCAATCATTCCCAACCACACAGAACATAAAAATCCAGACATGAGTTTAAGTTAAAGTTTCAAACCACACCATAGAGTTAGGGAGAGAGAAGAAGTACAAGTTTAAAACCTTACAAATTTCCCTACTCTATTACAAGCTCCAAGAGCCTCAATGAAATAAAATAAAAAAGAGGAGACTTCTTTCAAATCCTTTTTCAAATGCCTCAAGCATCCAAGCCTCTAAGAGAAGGATCACAACCTGTGGAGAAAAATAAGGGCGTATCACGCCAAAGTAGAAAATACTCATTACCTGGCATGCTAAAGACCGGCATGAACGAGTGTGTGAATGTTGGGCATGCAACACATGCATATGAACAAGACATAACAAAGGCCATGATCCACCACTAGTATGTGACTCCACCACACGACCATATGCAAGGTACACTAACAAAGCCACTAGAACAAGCGTTTAATAAACATGCATATGAATTTCCATTCTCTTTCCTTCGTATAAGCATAAACGTTCATAACTTTGTTCCTTGAATTTTCATCATGAATACCCCTTGGGATCCCATCATAAATCCACCCCAAGTTATTCGAATTGTTCAACCATCGTGTCCCGTAATCGTGGATACGCCATGGGGTCTGTAACACTCCCAAATTTTGAGACATATTTTTTTTGAGAAGTGTTAACTGTAGGTAACGAGTATCCAAACAAAGGGTAAAGAACTATCTACCACACACACACTACTCATTACACTACTTATTACAATACATGCTTGCTATGAAATGAAATATAACTGAAAAGAGGCAAAAGGGGTTTTATAAGATAACCCGTACAACAGTGCGCCAAATAAAAGAGAAAGGGCCAAATGGGATTTTATATGATAATCCCGTACAACGCGGCCAACAATAAAGAATGGAAAGTACAACACTGAAAGTAACGACAACCTATCACTATTGTCCGGTCCAGCCTCAAGTCCGGTGAAGGATCCAGCGTCTCCAAGTCCAAGTGGTAAGTCCTACAAAAGTAGAGGGTCAGGCACGACCGCCTGGTAGAGATAATCCATCTCCTACCGTCTATACTATTGGAATGCACGTGTGTGACAGTGCAAAGAATATAGATATGCAATGCTATGGATCTCATTATCTTTAAAATATTTCTTTTTTTTTTCAAAACTCCATATCTGATTTGTAGTAAAGAAAAGTAGTAAAGTATCATGTCTAACCAAGACTCAGGAGAAGAGTACTCGTAACTTATCTTTTCTAAAAGAAACTTCCTAGACAAGGCCAACAGGAAAATGTGTCAAGTGTCGACTCACATTAAGTAAAAGACTCATTTTCCGTATTTCGAATGTATTCCAATTCCCTTTTTGTTCCAAGTGTCACATGTGTTCCATTTCCATGCCTTCTAGTGGGAGCAAGGCAAATATCAAACCATCAGGTATTCTCAATAGTGCTTGCCATTCCGCTCATAGAGGGGATCAGTCCTCTACGTCTATTCCTCGATTCCCCATCCGTCGGGAGGGTTTAGTACTACCCCCATTGCGCAATGTCATGGGAGACCCCGTACGGTACATCCCAAGGCCTCAACTTGAATAAAAGCACTTGATAATCCTCAATACTCCGAAGAGTCGGTGGGCCAATCCCACTAAACAAGTCCAACAACAATTTCCAACTTTCCAATCCTCGTAAAGAGCCATGTGTCACATTTTTTCATTTCGTACCATTGTTCCGTATGACCTAGGGCAACCAACCTCCTAGTCAACGTATCAAACAAAAATGTGACTTTTATTCCGTTCTTTCCAAAACCAAATCTGTTTATTCACAAAACGTCCATTTCCAAAACATTTCCGTTCGTTTCACAAAACATGTCGTTCTTTCACAAAACATTCCACTAGTTCGATTTTCCACAAAACGTGTCAAAATACCATTTGACCCACAAACCATCCAAGAGTGTCCAAAACAAGTCAAGTACCCACAATTTGATTTCATAAAACGACAACGGTATATTTTTCACAAGAATTGGGGTTTTTCACAATCGAACTAGAAACCGACCAACCAACGTCCTAGGGAGACGCAACGACCCTAGACCAAAACTCAACGCGACCAATATTAGTGAACTACAACGCTTTGATACCAATTTTACGAACATGTGAAACTCGACGGACTTTTATAAAAAATGAGCGAGAAAGGAAGTACAGCACCAATAGGACAAACGATAGGGATAGAAAACTCTACCTCAATTGGAATGTCTGAAATAATTGCCGAAAGGAATTTGCTAGAAATTTGGGCATGAACCTGCTCAAAATAGGACAACCGCACTAAGGCGCCAACAACAACAACAAGCAGGAACTCAACAATAACACACCTCTTACTGACATATTTTACCAATTACGATTTTGCGAGAATTTAAAAGAGTGTGCGGTATACCTGTCGACGCGACCACAAGCGGTGGCCAAGGCCCTGAACATCGCGCGCCACTGATTGTTGTCGTTCGCTAAGACTGACACCAAGAATTCGATAGACAGTTACTAATCGAACGACAAACGATTTATAACACTGAACAGAGTGAATTTGAGGCTTACCCACTGATGCGACGCTCAACTGTCGCGCGACACTGCTCATCCAACCTTCATTGTACCTCGCTGTACCCCGACGCCCATTAGTCACCGCTAGATCGACCACTAAGCCGCCAAGGAAGACGTACAGTTTGACTGAACCACACCACCACTGCACTTGCGCACATGATTACCCAAACCGAAGCCATTCTCCATTCCTTTGCGCGCGAACTGCAGCGCACTACCACCGCACTCACCTTCCTATGCGAACTCACCCACCGCCACCACAGTCGTACCACGCCGCTTCCGCCACCCCACTTCTTCCTTCCTCCACCGCGCGGCTGCCATGGATGTTGGCTGCGAATGTAATCTTCGGGAGGGGGAGATTAGGAAGAGCCGAGAGGGAGAGGTGGAGGAGGGAGGAGGGAAAAGCTGTGGGGAGGAGAGGGAGAGAGGGAACCGCGAGCAGGAGGGAGGAGAGTACCGAGAGAAGAGGGAGGAGCAGGGGGTGATGCCGGCGCCGAGAGGGGAGGGCAGTGGCTGGAGGTGAGGGAGAGAGAGGAGATGTATGTGTCGTCGGAGAGGAGGGAGGAAGGAGAGGGAGGGACCGAGAGGGGATGCGGCGGCCATGGGTTCTCCTTCCCCCTTAGGGTTGTCGATACAGAGGTTAGGGGAGAAGGGGAGGGCGCCCGATCAGTTTAGTTGCAAACCCTTTCTCTTTTTTTTTTGATTTTTTATTTATTATTTTCTCTAATTGATTTAAGTAATTCCAAATAATCCACCAAGCTTTCTAACAAGACCCGGGAACCCAAACAAAACCCGAATTCTGCCACAACAGTTTACCCGCGCTCAAAACACAAAACCTCACAACCCAAGACTTGCCTCACTCAGGCAGGATCGATAAATTAAAATATGAGCTGCAGGAAACTGAACAATTAAAGATTAAATCCCAAACAATAATTAATCGATCGATATTACTTTTTTTTTACGCGGATGAAAAATAATTAAATTTTCCGAATGTGACAGGGTCCCATCATAAGTCCACCCCAGGCTATCCTAGTCCAACGTGTCAACGTGTCATGTAACATTTGATAGGGTAGGAGTAGTCTAGTAGGCGACCAAACCCACTAACCATCTCGTCCGTCGTTCCCCAAGTAATCGCTGGGAGGGCCAAGTAACCCCCATTGTGCACAATGTCGTGGATGGCGCGACCATCCTGGAAACCCAGTCATAAGTCCGTTTCTGTATACAAGATCATTCAAACCCCTATCGTTACGTCAGCTAGTCAATCGTATCAATCACGTAAGTCATAGTATTTCGTTCATTGAGTTCATCATGTTATCACTCCTACCAATGCTAGTAAATTTCATACAAGTTTCATGTATTCCAATTCAATCCATGGATGACTCAATGATACAATATGAAACCCACACACTATCTCATGATTTTCTACATATGATCAATATGTCTAATATATTAATTTGACATGAAATATGCTCAATTGCATGAATACTCGCTCAATTCTATCATGAGGCCACTTATTCACCAAAAGCCCTAATTTATAAAAATTTAGGGGTTTCCCAAATTTGAGGATTTTCACCCAAAACGTTCAAACATGAAATTGACTTCATGAAAATGCAATTAAACAGTAGGAATACAAAAGTCCTCAACCAATTTCATGATTCAAGACCAAACCCTAGGTCAATTTCGAGATTATACATCTAGACATGAAATTGACTAAAATTGAAACTCATACAAGGGAATGGGAAGTGGCACAATCAAGAACACACTAAATAATAGACATTTCCTCCCTCAAGGAGTTTTCCCAAAATCCGAAATTGAGAGAACGACGAAACCTTGGTATGTCACGCGTAGATCGAGAGCTGTAGATCAACGTTACTTCACAGACTTTCTTGATTTGAGCCTCTGAAGGCCTTCAAAACTAAGCTTTTAACTTGGTCTCCAATGGAGGTTGTAGGAGAGAGGGGAGAGAGATGAGAGCAATTTAGAGAGAGAGAGAGAGAGAGATGAGGGTTTGTAAGGAAAACCGAATTATAGAAGCCTTATATAGCCCCATAGGCAAAATGACCGAATTGCCACTCATTAAATGTGGATTTTGAAGTTCCAGTCGGCCTTCGTCTGGACGAAGGTGAGGTGTCATCCGGACAACACCACCAGAAATGAACCAAAATTGCTTCGGAAGCCTTGGTCCGGACGACCAATGAGTTTCGTCCAGACGAAACTCATGGTCCGGACGAGGAATGAGGATGGTCCGGACGAACATCACCTGAACCAAATTTCATCTCCCTGCCAACTTCGTTCGGACGAGCCCAGGGTATCGTCCGGACGACCAACCCAGATTTCTTCAAAAATTTGCCAAAATGCTCCCGGCTCGTCTCAACGCATCTCCAAACACCTTTCCAACATCCCATGCATCAAACGAACGTCTAAGACTCTCCCACGGCCCTCCTCACTCGTCTAATCAATATTAAAAACGAATTAAATGATCAACGAAGGGCTAAATAACGGATATTCGGTTTACTAAACTTTAAAATAATCGTATCAAAATACGGGGTGTTACATTTTATATTCTAGAAATTTCTAAACGGACGGCATAACGGCTAGGGCCCGAATGTTATACGTTCATCAAGAATGAATCTAGATATATATTTTCTCTGTACTTGCGTATTTCTAGCACAGGTACACAAATTGACTAAGTGCAGAAAAAAGAGAATAGTTAAAGAACTTACTTGAATCGTCGAAACAAAGACCGTCGAAGTAAAATCGATTGAGGAATCGAGCGTTGGGACTTTGCTGGAGATAGCCGAAATCTGGATAGTGAGTTATCAAAGATTTAGAAGTATTTTTAGAGTTTAGAATTCAAGTGAGAAGGCCAGCGTCGGTCTCCCCTTACAAACCAAATATGTCGCATCTATAGATGCGACATAGAAGAATCTCAACCAAAAGATGGTCAACCTCGGGCAGTGTGCGCGCGAAAATTGAAGGGGAAAATTGTTTTTCTGAAAAGTTGTATCTGAAAGGTTGTGCATGATACTTCGGTCCGAAATACAATTTTGTAGTACCAGATCAGTGTCATCTGCATCTCAAAAAAAAAATTCCGATCCAACCGATGAATGTGAAATCATACAAAGGAGCATAGAAAAATAAAAAATACACAGGTTGTGAATCAAAATTTGTGCATCATTTTTTTCTTTGCCTATATTTGCTGCGCAAAAATATCCAAAGATGGGTAGCTAGTGATGCCCAATTTTGACTCAACCTTAGAAGTCAACAAATTGGTCAAACTAGACTCTAAACAAATCAAAATACTGTTCCAGGATGTTAGGACTTCTTGTGAGCAGCACCGACATCAGCCAGTGACGACGCATCAATCAACAAATATCGATAAATTGTTAAAGAACATTTACCCGAAGGCAAAATTTCTAGCCAATGCGTGGTTCAGGACAAATAATAACCGGACGACCGACAAAGCTCCTCTCTGCAAGCATTATGCTCCAGAATCAACAGAATTTCACACGAGCATCCAAAATCATGTTTAGGAATGGAAAGTTGATAGCAATTTCATTACTGAGAAGCCTGCACGAAAATTGAATCCATCCGATTAAAATTCAGAATTCATTTGAGCATAAACACTAATCTGTTCATTTTCACTGCCATAGCGAGCTGACATCAGAAATCGGTAAACGCAATTTCTACGGACCTCATTTACAAAGTTAGACATTTCCTGTAGATTACATTCAACAGATGAAGAATAGTCCAAGGCGTACACCTAAACCCCCCACCTCCGTTTAAAGTAAAAGTGCCGGTTTCCAAAGTTTTTCCAAAAAATGTCCGGATTGACCTCGAGATATTTTCTAAATTCAGGATTCGACTCAAGGATCGTAAATATCTACTTCGAATTTTTAGAGACCGAGTCTAACCGAGGCCTGAACAGACGCAAACCGAAGTTCTGGATCAATTTCAAGACCCGAGAATGCTTTTGCAAATTAAAATGTATTTTCTTTTATTTTCATTTTTATTTTGGTCCGAATAAATGAGATAATTCCCACCCCAAAAAGACCATCCAAAACATCAAATCATCCTTTCCTATGCACTTCCCACTAAAAATTAAATGACTCAGCATGTCGCATCTATAGATACGTTATGGTTCAATCTATATAAAGACCCCTCTCTCTCTTGGGAGAGGACCCTTCATCATTCAACCCCTCACACTTATTTCCAGAGATATTTCCCTCCGGGCAGAACCTCTCTCCTACTTTCAAAACCCTTCTAAAAATTATCCAAAAACTCTCCAAAATCATTCCAAATTTCACAAAACCCTACTTCCTTCAAGAACACCGTTTATTCTTGTAGAACACAACTCTTCAAGCCAATTTCCAGCCACCTATAAGCCAAACCATTAGAGCCAAGCCTCCGAAAACCATCAACCTATCTACCAAAAATTCCAAAAATCAACCGAGTCTAGCCGAACCTCTCCCGAATTTTTCTGCAGAATTACGGTTTATTTCTCTTTATTCTTTGAGCATTTTTCTTGGTATAACGTTCTAAATTATAGTTTAGTATTAGTATCGGTTTCAATTCGGATACTATACTTCATTATAATTTACAGAACTTACCGTTAGAAATTTTGCTTCTGAAGTGTAATTAGTCAAGGTAAATAAAGAAAATAATTTTGCATCTTTGTCTTTACGTATTTTCTTTTATTCTTCTTTTCTTCACTACAATGTAAGCATCAAAGCGGTGAAAAACAATTTCATAATATATCCTGGTAAAAGTCGGCACATGTATGACTAAGCCTACTTCGTTGCCGCCGACGAGAAAATTATGAAAATGTTTTTCATACCTATCTAATATATAAATACTTAAATAAAGAAGATGATCATTTATGTCTTTCTCCTCGTTAGAATTTGACATATAGAAGGCTAAGCCTGCTCCGATGTCACGTACAAGAAGAACATGAATACGTCTTCGTCTAAAAAAGCTCAAAAATATATATATTAGCTCGTATGCCATTTTTCTTTTTATTCAAAGACGGGTCTTTCAAGATCTCGTTAGATGATATCTCGGCCTCGCGTATGGATATGCCTACTGGATGTTAGGTTAAATAATCAGAGATCTTGGAACATTTATTTCTTGAATAAATTAAAGTCAAACTTGCAAAAATCAACTTATGAATCTTTGGCTAATGTTCACGACACGCCTTTAAGCCAATTATTCATCTCTTGAAATTTGTAAGGAAAAACAAAAAATTTATATTTATCATTTTTATTTTCATTTCTGAAACTCGGCCTTGTCAGTATATTGTATAGCTGTCATCTAGTTTGGAATATTCCAACGCGATTTATATATGATATCTTATCTCCTGTTTATATGTATATCCGTATATATTATATATATATATAGTCTTCCTCTCTTATTTCGGCATCCCATTCTTGCCACTCAAAAACACTTTTTAAAATAAAAGAAAGAAATCTCTCAAATCGTGTCGTTCAAGGAAAACTTACAGTAGCTGACCGACTTGGATCAAAAGAATGTCTTGTGAATCGGATCACACCGGGTCACTTGATGTCTTTTTGGGATTTCTCAAAATTCAAGAAAATCAATCTCATCTCAAAATACTAAGAAAACATTATAAAATCCCAAAATCAAATTCCTTGATTCATACCGATCAGCGATGACTTGTAGTAGTTGACTGATTTGGATTGAAAGAATATCTCGGGAATCGGGTCGCATTGGGTCACTCGATATTTTTTTTGGAATTCCAAAATCAAAAACAAAAATATTCTTTCATAAATACAGTTGAACCTCTGTCTGACTGAAAAATACAAAATACCTTAAAAACAAAAATTCCTCGATTCGAGTCATTCAGTGAAAGCTTGCAGTAGCTGACTGACTTAGGATCACAGAAATATTTTGCGATCCAGGTTATACCGGATCACTCAATATTCTTTTAGAATCTCAAAATAAAAAAACATTATTTCAAAATGGAGTCGGAGTTCTGTCCGACTGAAAAATGTAAACCAGAAGATCAAAATTCAATTTATTCTTTAAATTCTTTTCATAAAATCTAAAAACAGAATCAAAGTGATGTCCGTCTGAAAAACCCATTAAATTCATTCAAGCATCAGTTATATGTTTGTTTTTATTTTGGCCAAGAAATCATTGATATTAATTGGAAGAAAAATTACTTTTGAAAATGAAGTACTAAAAGGGCGAATGGGGTGCCTAACACCTTCCCCATTTGTAATCAAAACTCCGAACCTAATTTCTAATTTTGCAGATCATCTTTTCCAAATAAAACTTGTGACATGGCACACCATAACTCTATGCTGAGTGATGATTTTAAAAAATATATTAATAATAGGATGTATAATGCCTTGGCAATTATAAAACCGTTATTAAGTCTGAAAATTTTAAAAATCCGATAAGTCCAACCATTATCAAAATTTGTTTTTCTAAAAACGTCGCATTAAACTTCGAAAATACAAAGTACGCCATCCGGAACGCGTCCCCTGAACACGATGGGGGCGCAGAAGGGAGGCGGAAGATTTTCTCAATGCGACAAGGATTTTGAATAGTTTTGAGTAAATTGAAGGAATCGAAGCAGTCTATGTTAATTGTTACGATACAATTTGGGGGTTTTAGAATGGTTAAACCCATGTTAATCTGTGGAAAATTTGATGTAATGGAGTTTAAATCGAAGTTGGGTTCATCCCAAGCTTTGGGTGAGAGAAGAATCTGAATCAAGTGCTCGTGTACCAATTAAAGGGTTCTCTGAACTAGTACAAAGAGCCTCTTTGAGGTTGTCTCGAAGGATAGTTGCACCAGTTGAGTGTTGTGGTGTACCGGTGTAGGTACACTCTATTCGGGTTGAACCAGTTAAAGTATTCTTTGTACCGATGCAAGGACCTTCTAAGTAGAGCATTAAGTAAGGTTGTACAAGTTGAGTGAAATTGTGTACCAGCTAGTGCGCTCTGTTGAGGTTGAACCGGTTGAACAAATGTTGTACCAGTGCAAGGAGGTTTTAAAGCATAGTTGAATCGATTGAGGGTTTATGTGTATCGGTACATATGAACTTTGTGAGTTTTCTTGGGCTATGACCTTGGGTTTCATTTTAGGGTTAATAAGGGTTAACAATGTTAAATAAAACATGATTTCTTTCTATTGAATACCATCAATAAGTCGATCTTTGATACCATGAGATGGATTTAGGTGGGAAAGAAAGCAATCCTAAGGAGTCGAAGTAACTAATTTTCTTTAAATTCAATCGATATTGGCGAGTTTGTTAGGTACCTTTATAGTACATGTTCTTCAACTTATGTGTCTATGTGTTTCCTTTGATCTCCATATCTGATTATCTATTTGTGGAACATGTGAAAATTTATGAATTATCATTAGACAGTGATTGACCATTACATGAGCATCTTACTTAGTATGTTTTAATTAAATGCTAGAGAACATTATGTATGAGCATGTAACCGATAAATGATAAAGAAATGTGATAAAGATATGAGTACTTTGATAATGATGGTTGACTGGAAAAGTGCTATGATGGAGACGTGTACCACGATAAAGATGGTTGACTAGAAAAGTACTATGTGATATAGACATTTTATATATGTTTTTATAGGCAGGCTTGCTTATGTATATGGGACCAAAAGGTTGTAATCCAATGGGCTAGTGTGTCTAATTAATCTTGTGGACGTAACCATCGATTGGAGAGTGATGCCAAAAAAATTTAAAATGTGATTAATCAAAAATGTGTTAAAGACTTGGAATAACTAACAAGCACGTGATATGGACACGAAGCATGGACATTATGTGTTTACTTGCCTTATTTTGTTTATTCGCCAGCATGTTGATTTTCATACACTATTTATGTATATAACACACTCCTGGATATCCTTTGTTGTTTTTACTTTGCAATTGATATCTAGATTTGGAAGCAACATAATTGGGTCCACTGCAATCCAATTCAGTATTTTTTGACGGAGATGGTGGTGAGAGAGTCCCATATTGTTAGTATTTCTTTTATTTCATTTGCATTTGTTAGTAGATTTTGAGAGATCTTATGGAGAGGGTGTTTGAATCGTATTGGAGGGCAAACTCATATGTTCTTTTAGCTGCTAGTTTCTAGCGATTGGGAGATTTTATTTTAATAGTTGTGGATTGTTTTTCAGTTGAGCATTATGCAAGTTTATTTCAGTCTTCTATGTGGGTTTTTTATTATGTTGTGAGTGATGGGTTATTAATTAATGAAATTTGAGGTATTTTGTGATTATTTTAGTCGGGCCTCCATGGTCGGGCGTCCGTTATGGGCTTTGTTTTGGGACAAGGCCTGACAACTTGATATCAGAGCTTAGATTTGAAAGATTCTAAGACGAGAGTTGATTTAAGGTTGTGAGATCTTGATGTGAGAGTTTCAAGGTTGTGGGTGGTTGTAAATTCCAGAATTTATTGTGTTTACTTTAATACCCGGGAAACTACCTTGAAATCTGGTTTGAAAAGTGCATAATCAACATATTTTTAAATGGCAAGTCTTGGAAAGTTAAATAGAAAGCATGATATATTGGAATGCTGAGTCTAGAGTTGTGTATATGTGGTGGCACAGTAGTGGACCTTAGGGTGTTACAAAACCTATGTGCTAATTTAGTTTCATTTAACAGCTATGTGTTAACTTTTAATTCTTTTGTGGTATCATATAGCTGTTGTAACAGATTTGTTATGGATCCTACTGAGGATGCGACATCTAGTGATCCAGATGAGGGTGAAGTGAATCAACCTCAAGCACCGAAAAATCTCCCAGTGGTAAATGACGTGGATAGGATAGTGGCTGCGATGGCGCAGTTTGCAGAAAATTAGGATGCATTTGTACAGTGGCAGATGATACAGTTTGTAGGATTGGGAGAAGGAACTTGTTTAATATAACAATTTTGAAGGTTGTACTCAGTAGAATTTGAGGTATTTATGTCCACTAGAGTAGTTGAGGTATGGTTGAGGGGGATTGAGCAAGTTCTTAATGTTATGGGAGTCTCCGATGAGCAGCGGGCGACCTTAGCATCTTTTACTTTAAAAAGAGCGGCCTTTAATTGGTATAAGGGCTTGAGTCATCATTTGACTGCACTTATACCTAGGGAGGTACCAGTTTTAATTAGGGTTATCACATGGGAGTTGTTTGTGTGGGGATTCAATGACAAGTATTACCCTGAGAGTTATAGATTTGAGTAGGAGGCTACTTTTATCAATTTGAAACATGGAAATATATCGATGAAATATTATGAAGCGAGATTTGTGGCCTTGTCTCCCTATATGATGGACATGGTAAATTCTGATGCGAAGCATTATAGATGTTTTTATAGTGGGTTGATCTCGAGTATAACCACTAGATTGAACGCTTATAGAGAAATGGATTGTGCAGGCCTAGTGGACATGGATAGGAAGATTGGTAAGGATGTTCAGGACCTTTATGTGCATCAAGTGATTGTAAAAATCGTATGAGTGAGAGTGGTGGTTCCAAGGGTTGTGAGTCTAAATCTTTCTTTCGAAAAGGGGAAAGTGGGTCCAAATCATAGGGGAATTGGCAAAAGGGGAAAAGTGATCTAAGTGGTAGTAGGCAATCTGTGTCTAGAAGATGTGGATGGGTTCATAATTGTTTTAGATATGGGGAAATGATTATTTGGTTAGAGATTGTCCAGAGAAGTCAGGTGAGGGTAAGGGTCGAGGTGTTTCAATTGTGGTGAGGTGGGGCACAAATCACCACAGTGTACTAAGACACGGGCACCATCGGCTTCTTCTATGGGTAGTGCATCGAGTGGTGGTTCTAGAAGTGATTGTGCTAATGCAATTCCATGGAGAGATTTTTCGATCACTCAGAAGGGGGTTCAAGAAGATCTGGATGTGGTGACAGGTACATTTGTCATTTCTGGATATTATGCATGTACCTTACTTGATTATGGTTCTATGCACTCTTTTGTATCTATTAATTACAGTCTATATTTAGATAAGTCATTTGTTACTTTATATTGTGCTTTCACTATATCTACACTGATGGGTGAAGCAGTTGTGGTTAATGCAGGTTATACGAGTTGAGAGTTTGTTGTCAATAGGAGATCACTATTGGTGTATTTGGTTCCATTGGTCGTGTCGGACTTTGATGTATTTTTTGTTGTGGATTTCTTAGCATCACATCATGCGGTTATTGATTGTCTTAACAAATAGAGTGTGTTTAAAATTCTGGGTGAGGAAAACTAAAAATTTGTGGTGAGAAGATAAAGAGTAAACCTTGTCTTATTTCTAGTGTGCAAGCTAGAGCATTATTGAATAAAGGTTGTTAATGGTATTTAAATTATGTGATAGATTCGCAAGAAGCTGATTTGGGTGTTGGGGATATTCTGGTGTGCTGGATTTTGAGGATGTCTTCTATAAGGAGTTATCAGGGGTTGTTTCGGATAGGAAGATTGAATTTACTATTGAGTTACTACCGAGGCCGAGTCTTATTTCCATTGCACCATATAGGATGGCTCCAGCTAAATTGTATGAATTGAAGGTAGCTAAAAGATTATTTAGATAAAGGGTTTATACAATGTAGTATGTATCCTTGGGGTGCAACAATGTTATTGATTACAAATAAAGATGGTACCATGAGAATGTGTATAGATTACTGTCAATTGAATAAGATGGTTGTGAGGAAAAGTACCCATTGTCGGGGATAACTGATTTTCTTAACCAATTACAAGGGACGACTATGTTTTTTAAAATTGATTTGAGGTCGAGGTATCACATGTTAAAGATAAAGGAGAGTGATGTGTCTAAAAGGGCATTTCATACAAGGTACGGTCATTTTGAGTTTTTGGTCACGATGTTTGGTCTTACCAACACTCCAGTGATCTTTATGGACTTGATGAATCAGGTGTTCCAGCTCTATTTGGATTATTTTTTGGTAGTTTCATTGACGACATTTTGGAGTATTCTTGCATGAAAAACATTTGAGGTTAGTATTGTAGATTTTGAGAGAGAAACTGTCACAACCCATCCCGGATTAATAGAAAAATATGGAAATCCAGCTACGAATCGCGACTCATCAAAACTAACAAAGGGGATATTCACCCTTAATTACCAAACACCATAATTTTTTTCTTTTTTTTTAATAAAATACGCAGCGAAATATAAAGATACTAGCATAAAACTCCATCAACCAACGGTACCAAGTGTGACAGTCTAACAGAACAAGGTTCCAAAATAAAAGTAATAGTCTACTGCAAAGGAAACTAAAAGTCTGAACATCAAAAAGTCTCACAATCCTCACCCTACAACTGGAAGAGATAAAAAGTACTAAGAATTGAAAACTGGAAAATATGACTCCTGTTGGAAAGAGTCCTGAAACTAGCAATGAACCCGCTAAGTCTCCTTACCTGGATAAAATGCCACAACACAAAGAAGGCAACAATATCCAGGAGTGTAAGATTTACAATCATTATAGAAAAATGATTAACATGGTACATCAAGTAAAAACAACTAACGAAGGGGTTGTGCCTCTCCCAACATGTAGTCCACCACAGAAAAGTAACGAAGGAGTTGTGCCTCTCCCCTAAAGTAGTCTTTAACAGTAAAGTAAATATACCAATGCATATGAATGTTATGAGATGCATATTTTTAATGTTTTAGGAAGCTTCCATCATCATCATCAACAACAATGCTAGGGTGGCCACATCAATTCCACTAGCATAGGGCGAATAATCAAGCCCTAGTATTCCATCACTGTAGGTAAACACAATATTGAGAAGCCCGTTGCCAAGCATCTACCGTCTTCCAATATGTGCAGCCGGAATACAATATTCCATCACCGTAGGCAAACACAATGTTGAGAAGCTCGTTTCCAAGCATCTACTGTCCCCCAACATGTGCAGCCGAAATATTAAACATCGTAGTGCATTATCATGAAAATGCATGCATGCATAATGCAATCATCATTCATCTCATCTTTTTATCATCGTAAGGCATCATACATGAAAATATGCATGGGTATGCCAACATCAACAACCATCACATCTTTTATCATCGTAAAACATAAAAATAAGACTATACTTGCATATTTTCATCATCAACAATTATTGCATATTTCCATCATCGTAAACATCAATATAGAAGTATGAATCATGCTTGAAATCAGTAGCAACTAAAGAGGAACCAACATCATCATCATCATCTAAGGTAATCAATCAACATGCTATCACGAATATTGGACAAGCTATTCCAAGAGTGTAAAAACATAACACTAAGCATGTGATCATCCAACAATCGAATCAACAAATATCAGGATATCTAACCACACAATTCAGCCATCATATGAACAAATAAATAGATTACATCAAGTACCAAAACAAACAGCAACCAAGGCAGGTAAACCAGCACCGTCAAACAGAAGTTCAACCAAACAAGCAACAACATCTAGCATGTAACATGAAAATCAAGGATTCTATAATAGAATGAAATCTACACACTCACCAATAATTAGGCAAGCACAGCAAAAGAATCTAACGAATCGCCTTAGAGGACTCCGGCTGGTCTCCTGTTAAACATTTACGAGTGTATAAGGATTTTCCTTAAATAATTAATATTTAATAATTTTTTTAAATATTAATTCCTGCCCTCTTTTAACCTCTGCAATTTTTGGAAATCTCTTAAAACATGTTTAACATTATTATAAAAATGATTATTTCATAAAAATACATTTTCCTCAAAAATTTACCAAACCGGTATGGGAACCGGTATACCGCCCGGCATGCCGGCCGGCATGCCGATTAGTGTATTTTTCGATTTTTAATAAAAACCCAAACTCAGTGACAACTTTTTGTTAAGGCCGGTACGCAGCCGGCATGCCGCCCGGTATACTGGCCGGTATACCGGTGGCTCACCGGTTAGAGTATTTTTTTTGTTTACATAAAAACCAAGGCTTACTGTGAAAATTTGCAAAGGCTGGTATGAGACTAGCATGCTGCCTGGTATACCGGCCGGTATACCGGTGCGTATACCGGTCAGTGTACTGGGCAGCGGTTCGAAAAAACTGCTAATCATCTTTCGATTTTCTTAATCAAAACTCAACTAAACTTAATTTCTAAGGCCTTAAATCATAACAACAATCACCCTAAGATAGAGTATACTCTCTCCTTCAAATCATACTCAATATTTTGGCTTTAAAACAAAGTTTAAATCACTAAAATCATTGTTTTACAAAGGGGGTCCAGAAAAACAGTCTCTAATCGAGATTAGAGTAAAAACCTTAATCTGTGCTAATTGGATTACAAAATTATAAATCAAAACCGTTAAATTTTACCTTTGAGATGTGAGGAACAATCTTTGTGAAGGATTTTCCTCCAAAAGACTTAATCTAGGCCTTGATCTAGCCAAACTCTTGAGCTCTTTCTCTCTCTAATCCTCTCTCTATAGCCACCAAGGTTTTATATCAACCCTAATGAGAGCATAACCTTTTCTTATATATATCCCTAATCAGATTTTTACACTCAAAGACCTTATTGCCCTCCATTAGACTTATTATCTACCCTTACATGCCACTCCTTACTTTAATATATATATATATATATATTCATTTAGGCTATATTATTATTATAAAAGCCTTTTAATTAATTCCGTTGAATTTATTTTTAATCACCTAAAAATATAGATCACTCCTCTCAATTTTTTTAATAAAAATGAATAATTGATTTTAAAAATAATAAAAATAGGTACGGGTATTACAACTCTCCCCCACCTAGAAAATTTCGCCCTCGAAATTAGAATACGCACCTGATAAGAATAAGTGGGGATATTTAGACCTCATAGCGTCTTCTCCCTCCCAAGTAGCCTCCTCTACTCCATGATGCCTCCACAAAACCTTCACCCACATAATCTTCTTGGAGTGCAATACTTGCTCCTTCCTGTCGATGATCCGCAAGGGTTCTTCGGCATATGATAAATCCTCCTGTACCTCCAACTCCGCGGTAGTCAACACATGCGAAGGGTCCGCAATATATTTCCGCAAGTTGGATACATGAAAGACATCATGTAGTCGAGATAACTCTACCGGTAACAACAAGCGATAGTGTAACACCCCATGTTTTTAAGTAAAACATTTCCAACATATTTTTTTTGAAATACAATAAACTCAACATCGGGGAGTTAATAGTTACTATACAGTAGCATTGTAGTTAAAGTTCTAATTACATCAATATTTATACAATGTACAAATTGAAAGAGTATAAGAAAGAGAGCACAACTGAACTACTCGCTATAAACTGTAATGAGAAGGTACAACTACAACAGTACAACAACCTGAAAACTGAAAAGAGAGTACAACAGCACAAGAAGAGCCAAGACTGCAGCTCCAAAGGAAACAGCTGCTAGTATGAGCTCCAAGTCACCCTGCAAGAGAAACCCTACAGTACAATCCTGGAAAAGAGAGAGAAAGGAGGGTCTGAGCAAACCACGATTCAGTGCGGTAACAACTAATGACTACAAAGCATGCATAAGCGCATGCGACCCTAAGTGCCACCAAGTAAAGGTAAACAAGTCAAGGAGAAGGCACAACACACGCACACACCCAAGTAATGTGAGACTAAGAGTATCACATGGCCAAACGAATAGAGTATCACCCAAACCACAACCGTCTCCAACGTAGACAATACCACTAGAGAACTCTACTAGGGGCCACACGAACCTCGATACTCAATCGTACTTACTCTCAGTTCAACCCACAGTCGTAAAGCAACCAACACTCGCGATCCCTTACAAGGAACCCAATTACCTAGTCTCCTCTTCATCACATTATTTCCATGTTTATTTGTACGGTTTTGGATCCACAAGATTGTAATTGATATTGAATATTGGATTTACACGTTTCATCACTTTCTCCCACCTTGGCTCATCCAAGGGGCACAACAACGTTTACCATCACAAGGTTATTATTTTTATTCCAATATTCTTTCCCGGTCGACTCCTAAACGAGCGAGTCACCAATCTCCCGTAAACAAGGGCGAGTAGTACACATCATTCATTACAGGCCTACTCCTAAACGAGCGAGTAGCCAAACTCCCCTAGACAAGGGCGAGTAGTATACATGTGTTAAGATTTGTTCTAGGATCCCGCCTGCCAGCGTATCCAGTATATTCCGAGACTTTCCGGAACTCGTATCTCCCACCTATAGCCAAAGGATCTTTTCCTAGATCATCACACGTCAATGATATCTAGTGATTCCGCGACTTCAAGGGAACGCGTATCTCCCACTTAACACCACAAACGGACTTGGGCATGAACCATCCAAGTCAAATCCATAGTACACTTCTTTAGTTCATTGGTGAGTTTTTGTGAAAGATTAAAGATTGACTAAGGGTGGTTCTCGTAGGATCCATCCCTCGTATTGGAAGTTCATTGCATTCATTGGATACTTTATGTGGTAAGTCAATCATCCACTCCTCGCATTTCCACGATCCCCTCAAGAACAAGGTCAATCCCTAATTTCCAACGTCCCGTCGTCACAACACCAAGGGAATACACACCAACCGCACCACAATATTGCTAGCACCCAAAGAAGCCACAATCCACCTACCCCAAGAGATTCCATGACTAACCTCTATTAGGTAAGGGACTCACCACAATTGACAACAAAGGGGAAAATCCCCATTTCGCCACAACTCACATGTACGGTACCACAACGACCCAAGTATGTCAAGCCCATTACTAAACAATCACCACAGTAATTTAACATGGTCAATGCACCCAAATTCCACCTCAAGACCCATTCGGGCAATTCATCGAACACATGGCGCCTATACAATTTTAAGAGTGATCCTCAATACACAAGTCATTCTCTCCACCTCAATACCACTCCAAGCTCAATACAATCATTCTAGACTATCCCAATGCCAACGAGTCGAATGACCACGACACGACTATGCACCCGACGCCAACGAATTGAACGACAATAATACGACTATGCATAATGAATCAACGATCGATGAAACAATGAAATACGAAATGGAAATACGCACACCCACGCATACTAAGTAGGAGTTAGAAGTTACCCATCGGAGTGTCCCGGAAAAGTCACCGGGGAGGTCGCCGGAGCAATCGCCAGAAAACGCCCAACACGAACCGAACCTGTCAACGCAAAGCACTCGTCGCAACCTACAACATACAACCATTAAAAAATGGAGGAGAGCAACTATAGGAGCAAGAGCTAGAGGAGGAGAGAATGACTTACCATTCAAGGACAATCCGTGCACATCACTGCGGAGAGGAGAGCGAGGGGAACGACATTAGACCTTCGTGTTTTCATCGGAA
>NMUG010000824.1:0-20049 GCA_002855965.1 Monotropa hypopitys | reverse complement strand
TTGATACCAAATTGAAGAGAAAATAATAAAAAGTGTATTGTATTGAATTGTTAATCAATGTACAATTGTAGTCCTAATTTATACACAATGAAGATACCTAACTATGGAAATACAATCACTCACATAATTACAATCAATAAAAGAGGAAATAAATTTGGTCAACATGACCATAGATAGCACTATCAAATCCCTATAATTCTGCATTTCCTTTATTAATTCCAACAGAACATATCTTTAAATTTTCAACTTGTAAAAAAGTCAGGCTTTTGTCACAAAAAAAGGTTGTAAAACTAACGAGTGCATAACTATCTATTAACAGAGTTCTCATTTCATGTCTTCTTACACAAAAAGGGAGCTAAATATGATTTTCCGTCCATATACCAAAGTTCATTTAGAAAAAAGTTCATGATTATAGATCACAAAGACAACCAATTAGAAAAAAAAAACACTCGGGAGAAGCTGAAGGCAGGTTGAAGCACAAGTGCGTACCAAGTGTGGCCATGATAGCAGCAAAGATGATTATTCCTACCGGTTGCACCCTCAATTTCCCAATAGGATATTTGTAGATATTAATTTTTGTCATTGACAGGTGAGTGTACCAAAGTATGCCACCTGCCATGAGATCAAGTAAGGAATCCAGTGTTGATGCAGCAATGGCTATTGATCCACTCTTTATTGTAGCATAAATCTGCAGAACAAAGCACCGATAGAGAATTAGCACAAACTAAAAATAAAGTAATATGTTCTCCCCATAAATTTAGCACCCAAAGTCGTACACAAGGGTATTTTGCTGCCTTATACATAGTTTAAAAACAAAACAGCCTGCTTATTTGGCAAATTAACGTATTCGCCCTCTTTCATGTAACTTAACATAAGCAACGTTTCCTAAGTACACTTTTTTCGTGGGTTGAACAAAAGAAAATGGAGAACTGCTATCCATGAAGCATGGGAACTTTAAAAACATGTACTTGGCATTCTACTTCTACATTTGCATCGGGTACACAAAATGGATACCAATCTTTTTTCCCTTCGTCTTTGCCGTACCTCAGATGTACCATGACATGCCATATATTTGGATTGGGGGACCCTGCTAAGCGTGGGGGCTTAGCAGGATGGCAGTGCCCTCCCGTGGGGGGTCCACATGGGCCGCAAACAAAATATTTTTTTGGGGTTTTGTTTAAAATATTATTTTATATTATACTATAAAAAATTAGCTCATCGTATAATGTATAAACTTTCCTTAATCGTTTGAATTTTCATCCTGTAAAACTGTTTAAAACTGTGAATGAAAATTCAAACGATTAAGAAAAGTTTATACATTATTCGATTGAGCTGATTTTTTACCGTATAACATAAAATAATATTTTAAACAAAACTCCCAAAAAAAATTTGTTCACGGCCCACGTGGACCCCCCACGGGAGGGCACTGCCACCCTGCTAAGCCCCCACGCTTAGCAGGGTCCCCGGATCCCATATATTTACCCAGTCAGAATAATACTTTCTTTCATACACGCTAGCTTGATAGGAGCTTCTTGTTATGCTTATCATGCTTTTAGAATTAAGCTTTATCGTGCAATCTCTTTACGTAATGAGAATAAATTTTATTTGTACCTTACTTTCAGCCTTAACTTGTTATTTGTACTTGTACCCTACTTTTTTCAAAATTTAGTCATATCATAGTACCTGTATTATACCAGTGCCCGTATACGTACCCATACTTGTGATTCATACACTGGCATATATTAAAGGAGCATATCTTACATCAGACTTGAATAAAATGCATCATAGCAGGATAAACTCTACAAGTCGAACCCAGTAATTTCCATCAACTTTTAAACAAATGTTACAACTCACCTTTAATGCCAACAGTACAATATTTGCATAATTAGATATCTTCATTGCTCTTTCATGTTGGGCTTGTTCCTCTTGGTCTTCCTCATCAATTACATCAGACGTCAACAAAGAATCAACTTCCTCAAATGATTTTAGAGTTGCGACTTGTTTTTCATAGTACTCTTTTTCTCCTATACACAGGACATGTCAGATTACGAAAGAGAAGATTGAGAAGTTTGGAAAAGGGGGCTGAAGAGTGAGAGTTCAGTGATCATTTTGTCATATGTTCTAAGCTTTCTACCATAAAAAGCTAATGCACAGAACCCGGAACACAGTATGAAACTTGGTGAATTGATATTTTCAGATGCAGAAACACACATCAAATGTATGTGTATCTAGATATATGCATGTACATTTAAAATTTTCATAAGAAGCACTAAAAATGCACAATAACCTACACATCTAATTTCCTTTAAAAATGGTTGACAATGTGCTCCAATGGACAATGTTACATGTTTGGCAATGAAATTAAGTTCTTAAAACTTAACATACCCGATAATACTCCAATTCAGTTTGTGATTAATTAACATTTACTTCTATTTTTTACTAAAAAAGACTCGGACATTTTAAGTCATTAAAAGCATCAACGGCCCTTACACTTTCATACACTCAAACTCAAAATTTGAATAAAAGCCCCTCAATCAAACCCTCCCCATTCCCTGGCTCAAACTTATACCAACTTGAGTTTTGCTCAAATCAAGGAGGCTCAACTTTTAAAAGATCATTTCGGGTTTCTTCAATTTTACCACTAAAATAAAAATAAATAAATCAACACCGAGTTGGTACCTATTAATAGGCTGAAAAGGGAAAATAACGAGGACAAACATTTGGTAATAATACACAAAGTTAGAGGTGTCGTGTCGTGCCGGCCTGACCTATTTAATTCCATGCCTAACGTGCCTGGTGCCGTGCCGTGCTGTGCCCATTTATTAATCGTGTCGTACCGTGCCGGCCCAATTAAAATTAGCATAGGCCCGGCACAGCCCATTGGCCCATCTTTATCCATGCCGTGTCGTGTCGTGCCCGTACTTGTGTCGTGCCCGCTATCGTGCCGTGCCGTTACCCAAACCGTGATTGTGTCATATCCGTGCCCACAAACTCTTTGAATAGTAAAAAAATAAAATGAAGATAAATCTAAAGTTGTACACCATTCTTTCATGCTTCAAGACGTCATAAATTTTATGGTTTCGAGACCTCACAAAATAGGACCTATAACCACACTACTCCAATATTGTCTGGAATGTGAAAGAAGTTTGCATATCTCTACCACAAAATTAAATTTCAAAGAGAACAAGGTATTTCCATAAACAATAACTAATCAACACATTCTAATAAGAGGAGAAAAACAGAACTGGAAAGGAGAGTGAAAGTAGGTTGAAACATACGTTCATAACAACAAAACTGGAATCAAGTTAGTTCTACACAAAATACACTTACTGTATTCAATCACATCATCAAACCTCAAATCTCTAATCTCTTACTTAATGTATTCAAACAACAAAATATATTACAGAAGAATGTACTAAAAAATATAGAATACTAAAAAACTAAAGTTATAACTTATAGTTAAACTAACTTCAGAAAATTTCATGTAAGGACCAACTTTGTAAGGTTAAAATAAGTACCGTCATTTCTGAATCGAATTTTAATGATTCGAACCGTTCAATCTCTTTAAAACATGTTGATAAGGGTACCCGCGAGAAACTGTCAAAAAATGGCCCGGAAGGACTTCATCTGGACAGTTTTTCCGATTTTTTAAAATGAACAGTCTGTATTAAACTGTCTCGGATAAAGGCCTTCCCAGTATTTTTTTGACCGTTTTTTGCAGGCAAGTTTATAAAAAAATGTATAAATACATTGGACGGTTCAGATCGTGAAAATTTGACCAGGAGCGAAAAAAGGCTTCGTCCTTATTTTACCCTTACGGATTTGGTCCTGACAGAATATGCACTCAAACTAACTTAGGTTAACTTACTTAACTCTAGTTCAATCTATTTAGGCTAGATTGGTATTGTAAAAATTTTCTGTATGTAATCAATTTATATATTCATCTATATTCATATATGAAAAAACATATTACATTTTTATTTATATTAAAAATTGTATTAAAAATATAGACAAAAAATAGAATACATTATTTATTATACAATATTTATATTAAAAAATTCTAATCGTGTCCGTGCCGTGCTCGTGCCGTGCCGTATTCGTGTCTTATTGTGTCGTGCCCGTGCCTCGTGCCCGTGCTGCAAAATTGCGGCCCGGTCCACCAAAAATTACATGCTCGTGTCGTGCCGGCCCGTGCCGTGCCGTGCCCATTCTAAACGTGTCGTGTCCGTGCCGTGCCCGGCCCGTTTGACACCTCTACACAAAGTGATTGTGCTCAGATTCGAACCAAGACCTTAAAGTTATTGGACTGAGATTTCAGTTTTACAACTACGCCACAAATAAAGCCTTTACTCAAATCGGTTCTTGGATTTGAGTTTCCCCATTCAAGATTTGAAGTGCTCCACATCAACTCAAGTTTGTAGTCAAATTTGAGTAAAAGTTAGATGGTCAAGACGAAGGCCCTGTTTGTAACACTGTTCAATGTTTGAAACTGAAGACATGCAGTGGTGGGCCTGCAAGTCAAGCAGGTAATGCATAGACACCTAAGACACACACCTAAAGATTGGAATAATGGGTCTTATTCCGGATTTCTCATCATCCAAACAGGGCATTCACGAAAAAGGAAACAAGTCACCTACTGTGTCGAGAATGTCCAATAAAATACATACCAGGAATTGTCAAATAACCTAAACGAAGAATACACACACAAATTTACATATAGAGAGGGAAGGAGACCTTGAGTTAAGCCATTGGTTTTGGAGAAATCAATGAGAGAAACAGACTCTACGTCAACCCCAGTTCGGACCTTATCAGGCAGGCAAGCAACAAACTCTCGTCTCAACGAGTTAACAGAGTTCATCCGACTCAATCGGCCGCGCCGATCGCTCCCATTCAGTATCTTCCGACATTCGCCTGCCGTCACCACCAACAGCGGCGCTTTCGCTTCCAAATCTCCCTCCATGCCCCTATCCCGCCTCACTTCACAAAACCTTCGCAATCCACCAAATATCTCTATCTACATTGCAATTTCCTTATATGGGTACGTATGCATACACGACTGCATTTGGTGGGTTGTGTTGGGGTTTGGAAACAGAGTGAGAGAGACTTGTCGTTTTCGCAATAAAGGAGACAGCGACACTACCGAGTCGAGAACTAATTAAGGCTGAGTTTGTAACAATTGCTAATTGACCCCTAAACTATTTGATTTTTATACTTCATCCTTAAATCATACATTCTATTAAACTATTAGATCGAGTTTCTATTAAACTATTAGATCGAGTAGTGCAATCACTAACTCTATTAGTTTTATAAAAAATATTATAAATAAAACTTTAAATGATTAGATGAATCACTTGAATTTATTCGATTGCACTAATTTTTACAAGATTACCTACAATAATGTTTAAAAATTAATAAACGGATCAAATTTTGTGTAAGATCTAATGTAGGTTCCACACACATGTTCATAAATGGATCAAATTTATTCGTCCGGATTTCCTCCTTAGTGGACCCCTTGTCGACTTTGGCGACCATTTTTGCTTCGTCGATGTATTCCCTGCGGTGTCTCGCAATCACCATCTTTTCAAGGAAATCCTTGGAAGCTCGACAATTGGTGATGGGATACCTTTTCTCCTTGTGACAGGAGCATCTAAAATTGTCATTGTATTTTCTGTGTGTCCCTGTACTTCGCTCCGACCATCTGAAGAATGACTCATTCTCGATCTTTCGGATCAAGATATAGATTAGCTCTTTAAAGACCCTGCGTGGGCGATGAACTCGTACGACTTGGGAGTTCGACACTCCTCGTTTTGAACAGTATTTGTTTCTTTCCTTTTTGGCTGGAGCACTGTTGCAGTGATTTATGGGGCGACCGTTAGTCTTGCTTATTTCCTCATTTGCCTCCTCCAGTCTTGCATGCAGCTCAATTCTAGTCACGAGCTCATTCATAGTAGAAGGAGGGAACAAAACTAGGTCCTCAAACTCCCGGATGGTGTGATCTAAGCCAAGTTTGAAGGATGTTACGGTGATCTTTTAATCGCAATCTTCGATCTCATTATAGAGGTCCCAATATCGGGGCTATGTATTGGTATATTTGATTCAGACCTTGCTCGTCTGAGACCGAGAAAGGAATTCACCTTTTATTTAGTATCGAGCTAGTGATGAAACGATCTAGAAATGCCATAGATAGATCTTGCCAAGACACGATGGATACCTTCGACAATCGGTCAAACTAGAGCAACCCTATCTATCCCAAGCTAGATAAGAAGAGCTTATACATCAGGTCGTTGTTGGTTGAGTGCAAGGACATCATTTGCCTAAAGTGCAATAGATTGGTGTGGGAGACCATATTTAGATCATACTTGTTGAACTTTGATGCCGAGAAGATGAATGGTGGTTTTGCGACTTCGATTTTAAAGGAAAACAGAGAGGTTATCAATCTCTCATATTAGTCGGCATCATATCGGCATGGATGATTATAATACCCCAAACTTTTAGACCAAATTAAAATTGGACATTAATTTATTAAAATAAAAATCTAGGTTTTGATGATCAAACTCTACTTGTGTCTTACTTATAGTCTTATCTTTAACACAGTCAGTGCCAATCCTGGAGAAAGGAGAAGGGTTGTGAGTTAGGTACCTGACAGCCAGCACATAAAAAATCCAGTTAGATCCATATGGCATGAATCCATTTATAAATACAATTAATACCAGGGTGTTCCCTTTATGTGACATATTGTGCCAGCCTCGTGGTGCTTCGAAAAAAATCCAAGGGGCATTGCACCTGCATCGGGCTATTTCAAAAAATTTGCTAGAGGTGTCCCATCGGTGCCCAGGTGCGGCGATAAATGAGCAAGGTTTCTCGCTTGTTTTTGGACGAGCACATGCAAAGAAGTTAGTGCAATAATATAGGCTTATGCTCACCAGCTAGAATATAGGGTTGTAGAGATGTAAAACCATGGAGTTTGTTGATTGCATGATTAGAAAGAGAATTAGTATCACTTGTTTATAAGAGACCAAGTGAGTTAGAGAGAAAGCTAAGGAAGGTATAAGCTTTATTTCACTAAAAATAGGCATATGAATGGAGTGAGGGTAGTTATCAAAAAACACCTTAAGGATTCTGTTGTCACGGTCTTGAGAAATGGAGATAGGATTATTTTGGTTAAGCTAGTGATTGGAGAGATTATTGTAAATGTTATTAGTTCCTATGCATCCCAAGTCGGTTGGATGATTATACGAAAGGACAATTCTGGTATCAAATGGATGAGATGGTGCAAGAGATTTCTTTGGGAGAAAAGATATTTATAAGTAGTGATTTCAATGGACATGTAGGTCACATTAAGCAAGGGTATAAATGGTTCATGGTGGTTTTGGTTTTGGATACCAAAATAATGATGTGAAGAGTATTTTAGACTTTGCAATGGCTTTTGACCTTAGAATAATGAACACTTTCTTTAGGAAGAGGGATGGGCATCTTACCACTTATAAGAGCGAGTCTAATAGAAGCCAAATAGACCACATTCTAGTAAAAGGTACATATCATTTAGTTTGCAAAGAATATAAGGTCATATCTTTTGAGTGTTTAGTGTCACAACATAGTCTTATAGTCCTATATATTTATTTGAAAGGTCAATAGAGAATGAGAAAAGATAGCAGAGACCCACGAACTAAATGGTGGAGCTTACGAGGGGAGAAGTTGAAGTTATTTAGAGATAAGATATTAAATGAAGGAAGTTTGAATTTTAAGGGTAGCAATGAGGAAATATGGAACATGATGGCAGGCTCCGTTAGAAAAATATTGCAAGAATTTCTTGGAGAGTTATTAGGGAGAGGCCCCACCTCAAAAAAGACTTGGTGGTAGAATGATGTGGTCCAGACCATAATAAAAGCTAAAACAGAGTGTTTTAAGAAGTGTCAAAAAGATAGAAGTGATGCCAATTTTAGAAGCTATAAACAATCTTGCAAGGAGGTCAGGAAAGCTGTTGGGGAAGCTAAAATGAGATCATTTAAGAATTTCTATACTAGATTAGATATCAAGGATGGAGAAAAGGATATATATAAGCTTGCAAAATAGAGAGAGAAGAAAACAAGAGATATATCACAAGTTAAGTACATGAAAGACGATGACTGTCACACCCATCTCGTTTTATTGTATTAATTTAATTATTTTAAGGAATAATTGAATTTGGAAAGGTTATTCATCGAATAAGTATTGAAAGGATTAAGAATATTGTATGTATTAGAGTTAGAGGGATAAATAGTGGAAGCATTCAAGTGCAAGGGTGCCATGGTGCAATTGTTAGTGGCATAATTGTAGAACATGTTTTCCTTGGAGGGCATTTAGGTCTTTGAAACTCAAAACCTGATTTTGGGGGTTGGATGGTTGGATTATTGGATCAAATGTATTGCTCTCATATTGTTCTTGAGTGTTCTTGAGAGAACCCTAGAGAGATAGAGTTGGAGAAGGGGGGATTTTGACTTGGTTTTCTAGAGAGTTCTTAACTATCAATCATCAAGTAAGCATGTCTCTCTCTCAATCTCGTCTTCTAATTCCTAAAAATTAGTAGGAGATCTAGGTTTTTCCATGGTTTGAGATGTTTTTGAGTTTTGGGGGAAAATTTTCGATCTAGAGCCATAAGCATGTTTAATGATCTTGTAAATGAAGTATGTTTACCCTATGATAGTGTGGGAGGCTCAGAGATGTGAGATTTTTCGAGTGTTAGAGTTAGGATCGAGTTTTTGTAAGATTGGAGAAGAGTTGGTTCGAAAAATCTCCATTGAGCAGTTTCATATTGATGTTGTACCGATACCGGTATGGGGTTCTAGCGTACCGGTACGAAACCCTTCTGTTGGGCTTTTGAGTTCATTTCGGGGTTTGGTTCGTAGCTTGAAGTAATTATTTGGTGGTCATTCTAATCATTGTTTGGAGGTTTTTAGCTACCCATTGTGAGTGATTTTGGGGTTTGTAAAGGTGAGGTATTCATGGATTAGTCTTTTTGTGAGGCCCCTGTCCAAAAAATAATGACAAAAATATGTTTGTTTATTTAAAATATAATTCCTAGATTTTTGGAGAATTTTTAGGATTTATTTAGAGACTAATTTGGCATTAAAATGGAATATGAGGTCTAAAACATTAGGAATCAATAGAAAGATGGGTTAAATTGATGAAAATAGAAACGTGAGGCAAATCCATAAGATTTGAAAGTTAGCGGGGCCTTTGCGTAGTTGGTCGGTCACGTCATCTGACTTGTCGGTAGCTGAGTGGCTAAAAGTTGCGGCTGTCAGGTCGCGATGTCAGGCGGCTGTGTCAGACTGTAGTGTCAGGCGGCCGATCAGACTGCTGTACAGAAGTGCTGCCATTGGCTGGGTAGACTGACAGTTTGGCAAACTAGGCAAATATTAAATGCCGCATTTATGAGGTACACCTACCTCTTTTGGGCCTATAAAAGAGGGCTCTGTGCATTCATTTTGAACACAAACCTTCCAGAAACATTCATTACTCTCCCAAATTTCTCCCAGTCCAGAATCTTTTCGACCAACCTCCATCCAATTAAGGAGTGCTCGGCAAGTCCTTCCTGAGCAGTCTCTTCTTCAAATTCAGCTCAGCAAATCCCTTCAGCTAGCCTTCCAGTGCTCAATATTTCCTTGTCCGAAGCAAACAAGTCCTTCCTTATTCGGCAGACACACCCTTTGGACCTCCAGAGCTCATCTCAGTCAAACTCTAGTACTCCGGCACTTTGGCCAAAGGGTAATTCCTTAATCTATTTATTTATCCTCCGGCATTATCCCCTACTGTCTGGCAGACCTATTCAATCGGCTCAACAGGACCACCAAAGGTCCTTGCTACACTTTTTGGTGCTCGGCATGCCTTCCATTATATCATTAGTGTTCGGCAAAGCTTCATTCAGCTCGGCCAAGGTCTGTTTTAGATGACCAAGTAAATCAGAATGATACCCCTGCTTTATGCCAACCTCTCATATGACCGAATCACTTATGCTCGACTATAACTTGTCCCTTTTAATTTGTAACCATTAGTGTTCGGCAAACTTGTTTCTGTCCGATTGACGCTTAGCCGCACTGAAATAAACTTATTTAATGCCTAGAAAGTCACCCTTGTGTCCGACATAAGCTTGAAATACCCAAAATAGTTTGGCAGAGTTTTCTTCTGGACACATGCTCACTCAGAATGGTTGTTCCTTACCACCCCTCCGGTCAGATAACTTCTGCTCGGCAGAATGCTAGTCCGTTCTTTGAATTCTCGAGTCATTTGTGCTCAACTGAGCATCAGACTGAATGGGAAATTGTCCCTAAACATTTGTAATCCTACTTCAACCTATTTCGACCCATTAATAGTCCAAAACACTTGATCCCCGCACTCCTATTGTACTTGGTTTGTTCTAACCGATGTCACACAGAACATTCCCATTCAGCACCGACTCACTATTGGACTGATCGCCCTCTACTCGGCTGGTCGAAAAAGCCTCAAAATAACCCCTAGCAATGTCTTTTCTACTTCGGCAACATGAAACATGAACCCTTCGGTCCTAGAAGTCCGTCGGCTTTTATTGAGACCGGTTAGTATGTGTTCGGCCAGTAGACCCTTCGGCCCTATTCGACCAACTAATCCTTGAGGGCATTATGGATGACCAGACTACCCTCTGGCTTGATTAAAGGCAGTAAGCCTTATTTCCTGACACGCCCTCCGGATAAATAGTAGTCGGCCAACAGTCCTACAGACAGTAGGCCTTTAGCCAAGGAGCTTGACAGCTCAGTTTGACAGTAGCATAAGAGTGACATATCTCTTATTAAAAATGGCAGGATAACTTGTGGAAAAAGAACCAAGTCAAGGAAGTCAAACAAAAATTAGGTGAATCTCTATATGTCCTTGTTACTCGTACAATTTCTAAAAGCATGCTAACATTTGAGAAATGTATAATTTATGCTACTGAGAATTCCACGATATTATAATTCTCTCTTCAAAATAAAAATAACATGCACATCTTTTATTACCATGGATTAACAGACTAGAAAGATGTTTTATGATTGAACGATATGAACGGTGACATGGTAGCTTGCGTCGGGGGCTAGATCTGAAATCGGTAGGGCAATGGTAATAAGGACGGGATTATGACCAGGTGATCATTGGGTAATATCATGCCATCTCTCTATTTAGAGTCGCTCCTTAAAGATACTGGTACCGTGAAGAGCAACATGATAAAAACATGTCGGAATATCAAATAGAAATATGAAATCATCTACAAAAAGCAAGCTATGCGCCGAAGGACTTGAAGTGAAGGCCATAGGCTTAGCTTATCTATAAAATACGATTGCAATTTGAGGCTAATGAGCCACATGTCTATTATATTGAAAGAGGAAAGGAAAAAGGATTTTTGATAACTAATATTATTTATCCGTGGAAACTAGTAACCTTGGCATGTCTTGATTCACTCTAGCTTTATGCTTATGCATTTTATAAAACTCTTTTTAGGTAGTGAGGATGATTAGCTTGGAGGCTTAGAAATTATCACATTTGTTGTATTTTCTCATTTGATTATAAAGGCCATTGTGAGCCTCAGCAGTTGTAAAGTAAAAATGTGGGTAATGAAAGCTATCTATGCACTTCTGGGTTTTTATTCAACACTTCTGCATTCATTATTATTGTGATGGAATTCCTTAGCTCGTTATTTTAGGCCTTTGCGAGCTTGCTCATTGACTGGTCATGTCCCCGTGGGTTGGGTCGTGACAACAGTGGTATTAGAGTGAGGTTATTGGATTTCGAACAAAACCCAGAGATAGGATCGAGGAACGCACTAGTCATACCTAGAAAAAGAAAAATTTTGTCTTATCTTGGAGATGTATGCTTATATATATACCTCGTAGCTATGTTTAGTAGTGACTCTAAGAGCGACAACAATGATGGTTACTCCAACGATGATTCTATCGAGATTATGCCTCTAGGAAAAAGAATCTTACAGGTACAACTTCGTAACATCGCATCCGACATAGCAATTGACACCATAGCCAACTTGCATCACAAGGACTAAATCAAACAGAGCCCCAGATATGCGCAATGATTGGCCATCGTCTAGGGCTTGGATAACAAGCATGTGTAGTAGCAAGGAGATCAATCCATCAGTGGGCATTCGAGGACATCCAAAACATAATGATAAATCCTACCAATATCAACGAGGGCAACAAGGAGCAAGAGTATGAAGAAGACCCTCAAGACGAGGAATTGGCTTAAGAAGACCCCGTAGAAGAAGATATCGACTGTGACCTACAACTGAGAGACAGACTTGTTGATAAACCCCTCAACTTCGATGAAGACTTTGACATGGACGATGAATAGAATTTAGACGTAGTACACCAGGAGTGAATTTACCCTCCTTATGAGTGGCCTAGTGACTCGGATGATGAGTACAATCTTGGTTCCCTGTCATATCCGACATGTTTTGTAGTGTGTATCCTGGACACACTTAAGTTAAACTTCGACTTATCTACTTGTGTTAACTATCGCTATTATAAAATATTCTACTCTTTTCCGTATCTCTAACAATAAAATCTCACATGAGCAGAATGGTTAATATGTGAGCCAACAATCAAGGAAACAGTCAAGATTGTGATGAGATAAGCGAACTCTAGCAGATGGTGAGAATGCTGGTGGGCACAGTCCAAGCCCAGTAGAAGGCCATCAACCAAATTCAAAATCAAGAACCAGCAGTCGAGCCACCACTGGCCATCAACGAAGAAGAAGTCATCAATTCTGCTCGAAAAAATTGCAAACGTAGCAGCTGTCAAAGAATTCTTGAAGCTGAAGCCCCCAACCTTCAAAGGAGGCATGGACCCCATCAGAGCCAGTAAATGGATTGTACAACAAGACAAGAATTTCCGACTTCTTTAATGTTCGAATCAACAAAAGGTGGAGATTGGATCCTACTTACTAGTAGGAGAATCCAACCGATGGTGGAACTTGAAAAGAGTTTCGAAACCCGAAATGAGCTGGAGAAGATTCTTAGAAGTCTTCAAAGAAAATTTCATGCCTCGCGCAATGCTGAATGCAAAGTGCATTGAATTTGAAAATCTAAAGCAAAGGGGGGCTACGACGGCAACAGAATACAAATCAGAGTTTACAAACCTTGCAGAGTACACCCCGTACCTTATAACAACCGATGAAATAAAGGCTCGACGTTTTAAAGACGATCTAAGACCTGAAATTCGAAGGGTTATCCGCCCCCTCCAACTACCATCCTATGCTGACATTCTAGATAGAGCAATTCTAGTAGAACAAGACGTGGACGAAACCCGATGCTACCAAGAAAGAAAAAGACAAAATCAGAACCAAGGGGGAGATGGCCACCTCAATGGACAAAATTTTGAAGGAGTTAAGGAAGGAGAAATTAAAAAAGACCATTACTGCCATGTCCAAAATGCAGAAAGTTATACCAGGGAGAATGCCGAAAAAACGCCCCAAATGTCTGTTGTGAATGTGGCCAGAATGGACACTACAAATGAGAGTGTCCATTCCTGCAGACTGGAGCAAATGATGTACCTGTTGGAGCCCCGAGAAACAATGTCAACAACCAAGAAAATCATAACAACAACAACCAAAGGCAAGGAAGAGCCTTTACACTTGTTCTAGGAGACCCCCACAACGAAGAAGGAGTCGTAGCAGGTAGAATCCTTATCTGCAATATCCCTACTTATGCCTTGTTTGATTTTGGATCCACACACTCATTTATTTCAAAATCGCACATGGAGAAAATCCCTAAGGAATCTAAACCCTTAGGATACGATCTATTCGTGATTCGGTCTATGAGTAAAGGAATCATGTATTCTATGATCCTTAAGGATTGTGAAACATCCATGAATGGAGCTGTATCATCAATAGACTTCATCCCTCTGAATATGACACACTTTGATGTAATTATTGGGATGGACTGGTTGTCCAAATCCAATGCTAAGATTAATTGCGCCGAGAAATCCATCACCTCTATTGAATCAAAAGGTGGAGAGTCTAAACTTAAGGGAGAAGGAGTTATTTCAGCTCCTTGTTTCATATCTATTGCAAAAGTCCGACGACTCTTACAAAAGGGATGTAAGGATTACCTCTGTAGCATCACCTCGACCGTATCCAAAAGCCCTTCAAAAGAAGACATCTGAGTAGTACGCGACTATTCCAAAGTATTCCCAAAAGAATTTCCAGGAATGCCATTGATCGAGAGATGGAATTTTTCATTGACCGTATACCAGAAATCCAACCAATTTTCTAAAACCACCTATCATATGGCACCAGCGAAATTAAAATAATTGAAGGCACAACTACAAGAATTGATCGAGAAGAGCTTCATCTGACCCAGTTCATCACCATAGGCAGCTCCAGTGCTATTCATCAAGAAGAAGGATGGAACCATGCACCTATGTATCGACTATCGAGAGATGAACAAGACCACCATAAAAAACAAATACCATTGCTTCGAATCGATGATTTATTCGACCAACTGCAAGGAGCTCATGTTTTTTAAAAATCGATCTTCGCTCAGGCTACCATCAACGCAAGTTCAAAACTAAAGATGTAGAGAAGTCTGCCTTCCACATACGTTATGGCCATTACAAATTTCTAGTCATGCCATTTGGAGTAACCAATACCCAACAGCGTTCATGGACCTGATGAATATAATTTTTGCCAACTACCTCGACAATTTCGTGATCGTGTTCATCGATGACATCCTCATCTATTCAAAGAATGAAGAGCAACATGCAAGGCATTTATCCATCATTCTGCGAACCTTGAAAGAGAAGAAACTGTATGCAAAGTTTAGCAAGTGCGAATTTTGGCTCAGAAGTGCCCATTTCCTTGGGCACATCATTGACGAGCATAACATCTTAGTGGACCCACAAAAAATAGAAGCAATTACGACTTGGCCAGCACCTACGTCAGTAACGGAAGTCCGAAGCTTCCTAGGACTTGACGGTTATTATCATTGTTTCATCCAAGACATCTCAAAGATCACCGTACCTATGACAGAGCTGACACCCAAAAGAGAACCTTTCATATGGATAGAAGAAAGAGAAGGATGCTTCCAAGAATTAAAGAAAAGACTTACGACTTCACCCATTGTAACGCCCCGAAAATTTTAGACTGTTTTTTTTGAATTAAGTATAAAATGGATAATAAGGATAGGAGGAAACTCACTACCCATATTATCATGTCCACGACGTATCCAATAAGTAAAAGAATCCACTAATTGGTACAACGATATAGGAGAGTACAAGAGAAGTAGAAGAACAAAAGTACAACAACAATCTTCAACATCTACAAAGGAAAACAAAATAAAAGTACAAAGGAAAAACTACCTCTAAAGGAAGTCCAGCAACTACTCCAGGAACTCCAGTCTACAAGCCCTCCTAACCCTGCAACACAGAATACTGGAGGAAAGGAGAAGGGGGTCTGAGCTATCCACGTGCTCAGTAGAAAACCTCTAACTACTATCAAGCATACATAAGGTGAGTGTGTGCCCAAGTGTCCACATGCAAGAAGTGCAAAAATAGTAGAAGGGATAAGACCGAAGACATATAAATGCATCCTCAATGTGCAATGGATATAAGTGCATCACTGACCAAAGGTAGACTCTAATCCTCCAAAACTACAAAGAACACAAAGAGACAATCTCCAAGATCCAATCGGCATGGACTACGACCCAAACACAAGCCTGAACCTCCCCTACTAGGGTAAGACAACTACCAAGGCCCATTGGAAGGGCCCAAAGAATAACAACATTAAGACCAAAACTCCAAACTCATTTTATATTCTCTTTCAACCATAGACACTATTATAGATTAGGTTCACACACAATTTTGAGATATTTGAATAATTGAGGTAAGTTTTCCAATTCTCTCAACCTTGTCAAAACAAGAGAGTCATATACATCTACCTTAACGAACTAAGGGATAACCAAATTTCATTTACTATTATGTTGTTTTACCGCATATTCCCAACTTGTCAAAACAAGAGGGTCACGTGACTCAACCTTATCAAAATAAGGGAGTAAAAATGTGCTAAGCTGTTCTGAAACCCACCAGCCAGTATTTTTACTTGACTTACATCGGAACTCGTATCTCCCTATTTAGCCAAAGACTTGTTTCCTAGATCCTTACCCGTCAGTTATCACTAGTTATTCCATGACTTACGGGAACACGTATCTCCCACTTAACACGTTTAAAGGTGATCGATATCACCTTGGGCACGAAATACCCGTTATCATCATTATATATTTAACTCATTCTTTTCATTACATTTGTGAATTAAGAGTGAAAGATTCAAGATTGGGTATGGGTAGCCCTCTTAGGACACATCCCTCATATTTGACATTCATTGAGTTCATTGAGTTTATCGTTCAATTCATCAATCATAACTCAACCTTGACTATATCAAGGGAGACAATCATTTCCTTTCATGCCTTCCACCTTGACGATATCATACCAATCATTACAACAATTAGGGGCTACTTCGTTTTATCATGTTTTTACCCATTGACTCCCCAATCAAGTCAAAATACCACATTATACGGGGGAAGTCTCAATAACTCAAGGGACAATATTTCCCTCCAAACATACCTAGACTACCCATAATAATCTTAATTTCACTCCTATGCTTAACTTAGCAATTTCATTGAATACATGTGACCACATAGCACCGGGGTCACCTTAAACCTCAAACGACTCCAATACGACTCATTGTTGCTCCAACTCAAGCCTTTAGCCCACTCGGGCATTTTATCGAACACTTGGTAGTCATTGGATTCCAAGGCCTCCTAAGGACTCCACAAGTTCTCTAGCACTTCCTACAACCTCAAGAAACAACTTCAAGACTCAAAACCATCTTTAAAACGTATATCAACATTCCATCGAACTCTTGGCCTTCATAAATGCGAAGGCTAAGGACACAATTCCCTAAACCTCATACAAACACTAAACTAAGGATTTTTCCACCATCAACTAAACCCTACACAATCACATGCCGATAAGGTTTTTAGGAAAATCTAGGAGAGGATACACGCGTGGGAACACACACATACACAAGCACATACAAGAGAGGAGAGAGAGATTACCCACCAGAACCATAAATCTTGAAATCCCTAGGTGAGAGATTCTTCACAAGCCAATGATCCGAGAACACTATGACGCAACCCTCACGATGTTCGTCAACGTTAATGAAGAGTTTATCTTCTAAAACCCTACAGATAAGGGCCAAAAGAGTGAGAGAAGGAGGAGGAAGAGAGAGAATTCGAGAGAGATGAGAGAGAGAGATGGACTTACGGCTGTTGGGGGAAGAGAAATGTCAAGACTTAGTAGAGTTACCCCCTCTCAGTCATACACATACCCTTAATGCCCCGAGAAGTTACCAAAATACCCCCTAAACTTAAATCATAATACTGCCAAACATAATATATTTCGATATGTGCCCTTGGCACATATCGAAATACAGACTCAATATGCACTCCTTCCAAGCCTGCATATCGATATGCAAAGAGGCCCACATATTGATATGAAACCTCTCTGGCCTTCTCTCACGGTATCTGCATTTCGATATGCAACCCTTGCATATCGAAATGCAATCAAAATAGCCAAATCTGTATATCGAAATACAGAACAAACACGAATGGGCAGCAGACTTGTATTTTGACATGCAATCACCTTGCATATCGAAATACAACATGGGATGGCCAATAGAAAGGCCATATATCGAAATGAGGAGGGTGAAGGGGCAAAGTCCCATATCAAAATACAAGTCGACTGGGAAATGGGCACTCAGCCCATTTGGATATGTAGAAAGGGAAGGGGATAGGCTATATTGAAATGTGAGGGGAGGGGACATAAAATTTAATAAAATTTAAAATTAAGAAATAAATCATTATTAATTCCCAAAAAAATCCAAATAAATTCCCAAATAATTTTTAAAATTCTCCAATAATTATTTTAAAATTTTAAGAGCATGACAAACTACCCTCCTTAAAGAAATTTCGTCCTCAAAATTTATATAGAGATGGGAGAGGATAAAATCAAAACCAAAATGCAATCGATAACACCGAAAAACATCACACGCCCTTAATATTTAAATCAAGGGTCAAGACTCATCCCCATCAATGATTACGCAAAAGTCGGCTTACAAGAGGCGCGCTAAAACTTTCAATAAGGATGATTGGATTCAATACAGTTGCTTGAATACTTGACGGATGCAAGGTCAAGCATAGAAATGCTTACGCACTAACACCCCATGGATCATTTGCTAATCCAAAAAAAATATTGCACTGGTATATTTCACAATCTACATACCAACGAATATGCTACGGATAAGCCAATATGCCAAGGACATGCCGATATGCCCAGGACACGTCGATACGCCAAGGATACGCCGATACGCAACCTCCTAACAAGCGCTCGCAACCAAATATGCATGTATGCATCACAACACTCCAACACACACAACAAATACACAACACCACACACACTCCCTATTGTGATAACCGTATGACATTGGTGATTTATTTTGAGATGTCCCGGCCAGTAGCACTTCTTAAACCAATTCACGCACATATATCACGTAGTCAAAGAAATACTCACACACACCAAAATGTAAATGTGCTAACCCAATCAATATGGCATAGCATCATACTTATCCCAAGTTTAAACAATAATATAAATTCACACCCAATTTTTTCACGGCCAATCGAATACATATGCCTCTCGTCTACAATCTTCTTGCCGATGATCGAAATAATGTCCAACACACAAGCACGTGATTGAAAGCATAATCAATGGGAATAGAAATTCCTCACTCCTCTCGAGCTCCGCAACCAAATGGAACTACTTACGTTCAAACCAAGAATGCAATACCAATAGAGAGGCAAACACAAGAGCACATAATCCTTCGAACAAGGAAATTTTCACCGAAATCAAGAATGAGATAATACCACCACAAGTCACCCAACTAAAAGATTGAAACGAAGAAATACACCATGTGGGGATCCACAACCAAATAAATAACTCGAATGAAATACTACAAAGAACTTAAGAAGTTATACAACAAGTATCAAATAAGACACGACTCAAAGAAACACCACCAAGGAGTTAGTAAGTCTATAATGTGCATCAAGCAAGATGCAACTCAATTAAATGCTATCAAGGAGTCAACAAGTTCTTCAACGGTTTGCGGGTACGGTACAACAAGTAACTAGTACAAGAAGGATTTCAATTCAATGCCAATGAACGTCAATGAGAGGATCACTAGATTATAATTCTGCTATCTCACAACAAATGATCGAATGGATGGATGCAAACTGAATTCGACCTTCTACACTTATAATCTTCCGAGCTAATCAACTCAGACCCAAGACGGAACAAGATTTAAAATTTGGAAGTAGATTGGGAGACAATCACATCACCCAAGGCCAATTGCTCGAACAACAACTTCAACTTCGCACAGAAAGGAATTTGGAAAACGACGGTCACCAAAGTTGGTTTCAAAATTCTTCCCAAGGCATTCCTTCCAAAGGAGTAATGTTGGAAGATGGCTCATTTCACATCGACACTCTTAGGGCATTTCTTCTTGTTGTCGCAACCGCACTCCACTATACATCGGGTCTTCCAATAGCTAACACACATAGAAAGTCACTCTAATGCCATCACTAATGATTTAGAAGGGATAGAAGATCTTACGAATCCCAAAGAGCCAAAGGTCGGCCTCCATTGGATCACCTAAAGAGGAGAATTATGAAGACGATCACGGTACACACATGCAAATTCATTAATCGGCTCGTAACTTCGTCGATTATAGTTTTGCTATGCGTAGTCGTATCGATTATCCTTGAAATTGTTGGCGTCGGGTTAGTCTAGGATAATCGTGTTGATATTGGAATGGTATTGAGATGGAGAGAATAAATTGTGTATCAGAATTACCCTTAGCATGGCATAGGCTCCAAGTGTTCGATGAAATGCCTGAATGGGTTTTGAGGTGGGATTTGGGTGTGTCGATGGTGTTAAATTAGTGTGG
>NMUG010000823.1:0-20061 GCA_002855965.1 Monotropa hypopitys | reverse complement strand
GGGCGATGGCGAGTCGTTACAATAAATAACAACGAAAGAAACTTTATTAAATTCTAAGTCATAACAAAACAATACAACCAACTCTATGACATAACAATGTTTAAGAGTCCTATGTCCCAATCAAACGTACAAGACAAAATGTACAATAAAGTCTGAGACTACAATGAGACCTATAACTATGTCATCGTGTACATATCACTGTCAGACTCCTCCGAACTGGTAGTGAATAATCAACCATCAACTCTCTCAAAATCTGTGCATTCAAAGAGGAACACAATAGTATATAAATCATACTGAACATCAATAAAAAACTATTGCCAAACAGAATGAATATGCTGCTAATAAAAGACATAACTACATATCCCACATCATCTAAAGCTCATCATTAGGGAGCTTTGTTGCGTCCACTGTGCGTGGATAAATCTTACCCATCAAGGATACTACTTTGGACTTTGACTTTGATGACTAGATTTCTTCTGCGATTCTTTCCTTCCTTCTCTCTGTTTGCTTCCTGCTCCCAATGTCTCTGCAACCACAAAAATGGTTAGAAGACCCCCGCCACTGTGGCTTGAAGACCCACCGATGATTAAGTTAGTCTCAGAGAAGAATAACTTAATCCTGTATCAAAATAGAGAGAACAGAGAGTTTGAGAGAGAAAATTACCAGAGATTCGTTACCAGAAATGTTTCTGTCCCCCTTTCCAGGGGTGTAACTGCTTCCTTTTGTATCTCTTTCTCTCTGCCATTAATGTACCGTTTCAACTTCTTGACTTCTCATCAAGAAGGGGGATGAATCTAGACAGGAGACTGATCATCTCCTGCCGTTTGACTTCTTCTTATACTTCTATCAACCTTACTCGGCCTAATAATAGTTGGAACGTGCATTGGTCAACTTCTTACTCATCAACCAATGCATGTATGTCCCACTCATATTATTGTCGAGTTGAACATCTTCCCGTACTATAGATGTTTACCGCACTAGGCCTAGCCTTATCTACAGTCCAGGTGCCAATTCTATACATGGCTGACCAGTTCTCATCGTGATCGAGCCCGCGGTCCCTAAACACCCATTTGCCGCACTGCAAGGATGTCCTGCCGCATTGGGCAGGACCTACTCCTTAGTGCGGCATGGCTATTGGACCATCGGTTGGCTATATCACTCAAGATCTAGTCCATGTATTACATATGGGATACACATCCAGCTATATTCTCCATGATCTGACATATATGGCCCTGAATAGAGCTCCCATGCTGTTTGGATGTTCTGCCACACCAGGCTGAACCTCATCTTCAGCATGGATTCCCTATGGACATACTGCCAGCTAATCTAGGGGATCCAGACTGTACATCTAGGATGCCCATATGCCGCACTGCTTGGATGTCAATCCTCCCGAACTGACCTCATCCCGCAGTGCCACATACGGACAAACGATACATCGAGTGCAACACATACCTCAATGTTGCTGCCGTACTGAATAACAGCACAGTAAACCCGGAACCACACTGCCATGTGGCTAATCTAGATTTTCCCCACCACAATTGCCCCCAACTTTGACAGCTTCAGCCGCACTGCAGGAGCAGGCAAAGATAACCGGACTGCCAGCAAACGACACCGTTGTAGATAATCACCAATCCGTAACTGTCATTTACTTTTAATCGACAATCATCATTACCCATTAACTATGGTGGGACCCAAACACTGCGATTAATACTGAAATTGCGTGAATGAAGGCAAAAACCTCGAACAACACAAAATTTTGATTTGCCCGTCTCTATCACGCCATATCAAAACAAACCATTGTTCTCGAACATTCCATCTCTTAAACACATTCTCCCCAGACCAAGATCTTCTCACACCCATACTGAAAATTCTTCTTGCGGTGGTTTGCTGCTGTGAACGGTGGAGATGAGTGGCTGGACCTAGCTGCACGGGAAACAAACGTTAGGCTACCGGCGGCATCGCCGGTGGACCCTCCGATGGCAAAGTCAGCAAAGGAATGTAGAGAGAGAAAGTAATTTGGCAGAGCTTGGGCTAGAGTGAGAGTCTGTACCTCTGCATTGAATGCTTATCTCTATATATAGAACATCGGAGAGTGGGAGACACGCGCTTCGGCGCGGGTGAGCTGATGTGGCAGGTCATGGGGCAGTACCCCTGTCTCCTCTGAGTGTCTGAACGTGCGGCCGACTGGTCGGCCCCGACAGTGTCAGGCGGCGCCGCCTGACAGCATTGGGCGGCAGAAAAGCTGACAGAGCATGCCTGACATTCTGCGGGAATCACGGAAAAGCTGATTCTGTGTCAGGCGTGTGTCTGGCATATGCGCAAAACCCGGGATGCTTCCCCCGAGGGAATCTTCGCTGTGAACAAGGCACTTTGTCCTGTTTGGCCGAAGCGAGCTGCTTCGGCATTGCTGGTTGCAGACTGGGCCGTCCTGGGCTAAGAGACCTCTGCACAGAAGTGGTACTAGGAGAGCCTCTCTCGTCGGCCATTGTTTTGCTCGGTCGCATGACCTTGATTATATGTCCCGTCGGCTAGGCACCTCCTCTAAGCTTTGAGCCTCCGAGCCGGAGAGAGCCCCAGAGAGGCCCTGTCGCCGGCTACGCTCTACTCGGCCGTCTGTTGGATGGCCTGTGCTGCGGTCCTCCTGGAGGAGGTCGTGGCTCCGGCCTCTTGAGAGTTCGGCCCCCAACAATAGCCCCTTAACCCCTTTCGCCAGGCATTTTGGCCGAAGCGGGGTTGACTCGGTGCCGATAGGTTGTGTAGGTGCCGAAGGGAGGAGCGCCGGACCACTGATTTGACTTGAGATTTAGACCTGTCAGCATTTAATGAATCGTCATTATGACATCGCTGACGTGTCGCGTTCTGGGGAGATGGCGCGTCTGACACGATGTCACGTGGACAGGTGTCGCGTCATTGGACGCCGTGCGCTTGATCTGGCGGTTGGGTGGCCCTACGTGTCGCGCAGCGGTTGGCTGGAGCTGCGGCTGATGGGAAAGCGTGCGGGCGTGCTGTCAGGCGTGCACCACCGGCACATTTTTCGAGGTGGCGCAGTTATTGCGGGAGCGTGGTGACCGTCTGGACCGGTTCGGCCGGTCACCCTGTTTTGATCTCCAGGTCTCCCCTATAAATAGGGGACTTAGGGTTTCTGGCAAATCCCGTTTGCTCCTGCCCTCTCTCTCTCTAGGCGATTTCCGGCCACCGTGCGGCGTTCTCCGGCGACTTGCATTCCAGCCCCTCTCTTTCATCTTCTCCATCTTTCCATCCCCTCTCTTCCTTCCAGGTACTCGTTTCTCCCTTCTCCGTACATTACGGTCGTTACTTTTGCACTTTTCAGTCGATTTAGCGACTGTTAAGGTTTGAGTGTTCGTTCTTCCGCCATTTTCGTGGCCTGGGAACTTCCTGCAAGTTTCTGGGCTTCAGAGGTAGGGGACGAACATTTAGCCTCCCTTTGGCCGAGCCGGACTGGCCTTGGCTATCGGTTGAAGGCCAAGCCAATGGTTTCCCTATGCTTTACCACGTGGGCTGATGCCGGACCGACTAACGGTGCCCTCTTGTTTGTGTTCTTTTCAGATCCAACTATGGCTCCAAAGCGACGGTCCGACAAGTTCAGGTAGTACCTGGACACTCCTGAGGACCTCCGGCACTTCCGCGAGGAGTATGAGATCCCGACCGACGTGCACATACTGCTAGCCCCCGTCGGCCACAAAGAACAGGGACCGCAACACATTCTTGTGCCGGTCGTTGCTGTCGTTGAGGGGGGAGTACGGTTCCCCTTTCATCCTATCCTTACCCACTTCTTTGGTGCCCTCGGCATCACCCCATTCCAAGTAACAGTAAATACATTTAGAATCCTGCTGGGAGTAGCCAAGTTGAACGAGTCCCTTCCACGGGCGAGCCGACTCACCTTCCCAGACATCTTCGGCTGCTATTATGTCGGCTATAACCAGAAATCCAAGAAGTACTATCTGGGCCGGAGACCTGGCCAGAATGACCTGATTGCCGGCCTGCCGGATTCAGATAAATACGCCGAGGACGTGATGGTCGTCTCCGGCCATTTTTTTATTCCATTTCACCATGGTCAGGGTCATGTGTACACCGTGCCGTTCTTAGAGGGTGTCCCTGGTAAGCTTTATCCCTTCGGCCAAGGTTTCTTTCTTTCAGTTTGATTTTCTGACAGTCTTCCTCCTGTGCAGACGTTGGGATCCTCAGCGGTTTGAAGTACGCCGCCGACACTGACAGAGTAAAGGCTTTTTCTGCCCTGCCGGAAGCTAGACGCTGGGCTCCAACACTGTTGGAGTATACTCCATCCTACACCCATACGCTTCGGCCGCGACCTTCCCCGACCAATACAGCTGCTAGGCGGTCAGCCGAGCCCTCTGCTACTCATCCAGCCGAGCCTTCCGCTACGCAGCCAGCCGAACCTTCTGCTTCACCATCTGTCGAGGAGGTAGACATGGGACCCGTAAAGGTTATCAACCTTGAAGAAGATTTCCTGGCCGATGAGCCGGAGGGCATGGACGTCGAGCCCTTGGTGGCAGTTCTGAAGGAGACGACGACAAAAAGCCGTGCTGATGATGTTCTTGACAAGCTGCAGAGAGCTCGTCGGGAGAAGAGGCCCCAGACTGATGCGGACGTGCAGTCGACCGAGCACTCTTCGGCTGCTGCGGAGAAGAATTCCGCCCAGGATCCCGCGGCGCAAGAGACGGCGGCATCCTCCCAAAAGGAGATAATTCCTTTTGAGCCGAAGCTCTCCTATGAGGGCATTGCTCCCGAGATGGGGGACACGCTGGAGGAGCGCCCCAGCGTGGCACTGGCTCTGGCCCAGGCCTTCACTCTGCCGAGGGAGATGGAGCGCCTTCCCAAAGGCCCCCGGTCCTGTTTTCGCAGGATGATGTTCTACGACGCAATGGTAAGTGCAACTGTCTTGACTTTGTTGAAACTATTTGTTTTGATATTTGCGTTGATAACTTGTCTTTTTGCAGATGATGCACGCTGGCGCCAGCGTGGATCAGCGCCTCGGTCAGCTATAGGCTAACCGAAAGCTGACCGACAAGGCGGCGGAGGAGAGGCTCGCCGAGGTCCGAGGGTCCTTGGCCGCGCTGGAGGAGAAAAACAAGCAGATCCTGGCGACGGTCGAGATCAACGTGGCTGAGCTGGCCGCCAAAAATGCTCGGCTCGCGGACCTCCAGGATGAGATCCTCCGGCTGAAGGCGGAGAAGGAGGAGGTGCAGAAGAAGGCAGCCGCCGATGCAGAGGCAGAATACGCCAAGGGGTATGAAGATGCAGCGGCCGAGTGCCGTAGTCAAGTGGGCCCGCTGAGGGAGAAGCTTTTCAAGAAGGGATGGGTCAATTGCAAGGTCTCTTTGGAGGCCGAGGACAGTGCTGAGGGCGTGGGGGAGATTCTCCCAATGAGGTCCTGCAAGGCTGGGGCTTGGCTTCTGTCTGCTACATCGGCCCCTCCTGCTGCCGTGACGGGGGTTGCAGTTCCAGCCGTTGGGACTGGCGCCGTTGTGGCTGATCCTCCTCCTGGGACCGAGGCGCCCAGAACTGGAGCTGTCGGTTCCACCCAGCCAGCTGCTTGACCATCCTTGCGCTCCTTTGTTGTAATTTGCTTTTTGTTTTTGTCTGGGCCGAGCCGATCTGTGGCTGGTCCTTCTTTTGAATTAATGAATATTTGAACTTTTGCCTTAAATTTCTTTGTCTGCTCGGCAATTTGCATAGTGTACCCTCCTTCCCCCAGCCGAGGAAAAGGTTTTGGTCAGCCAAGGCTTTGCCCTCGGCTTGGCGCTATACTTTGATTGCATTGCTGTTTGTTGATCGCTTTGGTATTGTACTGTACATTTTTCAGATGAATGCCAACTTCTTGAGGGGTCCTTCGGTGATATAGTGTCGAAAGACTGTACTTCTCCTCGACAAAGCTACTGAGGAGCTGCATGCACGTTTTGCAGATAAACGGCAACTAAGAGCTACTTCGGTGATGTAGCGCCGAAGAGCTGTAAGTTTCCTCGGCAAAGCCACCGAGGAGCTGCATGCACGTTTTGTAGATAAACGGCAACTAAGAGCTGCTTCGGTGATGTAGCACCGAAGAGCTGTAAGTCTCCTCGGCAAAGCCATCGAGGAACTGCATTCACGTTTTATAGATAAACGACAACTAAGAGACAGCAAGTTTTCACTAAGTTTGAGTTCGAGTTCGCTAGAATATTAACAAACCGAACCCGAACATTTTAAAGTTCGGCTCGATTTGGTTCGTTTGCAGCCCTAGATATGCTTTAAGAAAATTGTTTTTTCTAAGCCAATGGGGATTTGGGAGGAACATTTGACAAACTTGTATGAATTATGGGCATTTGTACATGCTGTGTGCAATTTTGTCATCTTAAACTTGTTGTGTTGTTTCAAGTTGCAGGAGTGGTCTAGATACAATCCTAACCTCTAGCACCCTAAATTAATGTCATCAACATATGCCTGTATGTTTCTTACGTTTTTATCTTCTTTTTCCATTTTGGGGTATATGGAGAAGTCTTCTATGTTTTGTGTTCAATTGCATAAATAAATTGAGACGGGGAATTGTTTAAGCATCATACAAACGACTAAAAATAGAGCAACTGTGATTAGGAAAATGATGTCAATCTTGCCGTTGGAGAGACTCTCCAAACGTAATGGCGGTTTTTATGTATGTATCAAAATTAAAACTACAATTAAATGCCAAAGCAAGCAAAAACATAAAAGTCTTAAGTTAATAAAATTAAAACTACAATTAAACCCCTAATATTTTGGATTTTTTTATATTTGGCCAATGAAAATGTTTAAAAAATTAAAATTTGCCTAAAAGTACCCACAGAAGTACCCACAAAAGTACACACAGAAGTACCGATGCCGTACCCATTTTGGTCAAAAGTACCTATAGAAGTACCACTGCTGTACCCATTTGGTAAAAAGTACCGGGTACTTTTTTGCCGTACCCATTGCCATACCCGTATCCACGGAGTACCCGATACTCGTATGGCACCATTTTTGGAGTACCCATGCTTTTTAAAAAATCCCTACCTTGCTTCAATCCGGGAACACATCATACTTGTACAAAACACCATGACATCAATTCTGAATATAACTTCTTTCATTAGATTCATCTGGAGAATATCAATACATTCTGAACAATTCTGAGCATTTACTGATAAAACTTCTTCAAGTTAGACACATTCTATGTTCGAGTAATTTGAACTCCATCAAGATCCTGAAGCTTGTAGGCTCCCGTCCAGACTTGTCTATTACTATGTACGGCCCTTTCCAGTTTGGCCCCAGCTTACCATCTGCAGGATTCTTCGTGTTACCAAGGACCTTTCTAAGGATCAAATCCCCAACCTTGAATTCTATGAATAGAAATTTTCGGTTGTGAAATTTAGCCAATTGTTCCTGGTAGGAAGCCAACTTGACCAGTACCCTTTCTCTTCTTTCTTTTGCTAAGTCCAGCTGCACGGTCAAGGCTTGGTCATTGCCTCTCTGTTCCAACAACTCTGTCCGGATTGTTGGGATCCCTATTTCCAACGGTATTACAGCTTCTGATCCATACGCTAAAGAGAATGGGGTCTAACGAGTAGCTCTCCTTGGCATAGTGCGGTAAGCCCATAGAACCAATGGTAGCTCGTCTGTCCATCTTCCCTTAGCTTTCTCCAACCTCTTCTTGATTCCGTCGAGCACTGTCTTGTTAGATGCTTCAGCCTGACCATTACTTTGAGGATAGCTGACTGAGGCATATTTTGATCTTGTATGTCGAACAAAATTTCTTGAACTTGTCTTGGAATTGTGTGCCATTGTCTGACACAATGGCATATGGTATCCCAAAACGAGTAATGATATTCTTCCACACGAATTGCTCAGTAATGTGCTCTGTGATCTTCGCCAATGGTTTTGCTTCTATCCACTTCGTGAAATAGTCTGTCCCCACCAATAGGTACTTCTTGCCCCCCCCCCCCCCCCCCCCGCTGTTGGTAATGGAACCACAATGTCCAAACCCCACTGAGCAAAGTGCCATGGACTTGTGAGTGGTGGGAGATCCATGGAAGGAGTGTGAATGATTGGGGAGAACTTCTGACACTTCTTGCAACCTCTGACATAAACCTTTGCGTCTTCCTGCATATATAGCCACCAATAGCCCCGATAAATGGATTTATGGACTATTGACCGCCCTCCCGTATGGCTGCCGCACACTTCTTCATGAATTTCGAACAGAAATTGTTAAACGAGTGACGGATGCACACACTAGAGATAAGGTCCTGTGAAGGACTTCCTGTATAACAAGCCATCTGGTGACAACCAGTATCAGACTGATTTGATTCTGACTTTATGAGCTTCCTTCTTGTCTTCTGGAAAAATGTTCTTGAGATAGGAGATAATGGGGTCCATCCAGCTCGGCCCCATATTCACTTCACATAGTTCTACTGGTTCCTCCACTTGGATGCTTGGCCGGCTAATAGCGTCCACACAGACTGTGTGGCGGAGCTCTGACGATACTGCGGAGGCAAGACAGGCCAATGCATCTGCCTGGCTGTTCTACTTTGAAGTTATCTACACAATCTAAACTTTCTCGAACAACTGCAACTTCTTCTTCACTGCGGCACATACAGAGCCATCCTGTCATCTCTGGTAGCATATTCCCCAGATAACTGGTTGACCACGAGTTGGCTGTTGCAATGAATCTTTAAATTTTTAGCTCCACATTTTTGCACACTGTTCAATCCAGCCAACAAGGCTTCATATTCTACTTCATTGTTGGAGGCTTTAAACGCAAGCCGTATTGATTGTTCCAGAACTAACTCTTCCGGAGATATCAACACGATCCTTACACCTAATCCTTTGTTGCAGACTGATCCATCTACATAGAGCTTCCACAGCTCGTCTGTACATGGCTCATCAGCTGTTAACTCGGGATGTGCAGGAATCTTCTCCACTTCACTTTGCTGTGCTGGTACTAGGGCAGGACTTTAAGAGAATTCAGCAACAAAATCTGCTAAGACCTACCCTTTGATGGCTGTGCGGGGGATGAACTTGATGTCATATTCGCCCAACTCAATGGACCACCCTGCCACCCTCCCAGATAGATCTGCCTTTCTCAGGACAGACCCAATTGGGTTAGTGGTTGGTACTTCGATTGGATGGGCAAGGAAATAATGCTGCAGCTTCGTGGATGTCATAACTAAAGCTAATATCAGCTTCTCCAAAGGGAGATACCTAGTTTCTGCATCCAACAGTGTCTTGCTCACATAATACACTTGTACTTGCTGCCGATCTGCCTCCTTGATGAGTACAACACTGACAACATGATTTGACATCGCCAGATATACTGTCAGTGCCTCTCCTGGATCTGGTGTGGCTATCAACGGCGGTGTGGCAAGATACTTCTTCAATTCTTGGGAATCTGCTTCACAATTTGCCCTCACACATAACTTGCACTCTTCTTCAACAACTGAAAGAAAGGTCTACACTTGTCCGACCGGAAATCTACTACAAGATATTGTGTCTTTCTTGGTTGAAATATTATCAATTGGAAAATTGAGAACCAGACTATAGTTGCGCGGTCGGTAAGAATTTCGTGTATGTCATGTGTATATATTTTAGGAAATTATTAGTAATTAGGAATAGGAATATCTTGTATTTTAGGTAATGCTTGATTGATGTAATTAGGATTTGATTAGCCTAATTAGGAATTTGAGTAGCACAAATTAGGGTCATGTTTATGGAAATATCAACTAGACTCTCATCTATTTAAAGAACAACTTATGCATGTAATAATGCAACTCAGAATATACTTAATTCCTGTAGATTCACATGGTATTAGAGCCCTCCCCTCTTAGTCGATCTCTCGGAAACTCTCTCTTAGACTCTTTCTCTCTCCTTCAATTTGTTTCGCCAACCACCGAAGACTCTTCTCTTGTTCTTGCCGCACACCGTCGCGCATCCGACGACCCTCACACCTCCAACAATATCTTGGAAACTATCAGTCGATATCTCGAAAACTCTCTTAGCCTCCTCTCTCCTACGATCTGTTTTGCTGACCACCGAAGACTCTTCTCCTGTTCTCGCAGCACGACATCGCACCTCCGGCGAACCTCACCGCATGTCATCACACCTCTGACGACCTCGCCGCTCGTCGTCGCACCTCTAACGACCTCGCCGCTCGTTGTTTCATCTCCGACGGAGGGTATTTATGTCCGAAAACATTACATCTATTTTGTTCAAACTTCATCAAGTGGTTTATCTTAGTCCGACAACCACATAGAATGTACTCCAACCTTCGACGACAACTGTGGAACCTTTTTTTGGCCACCATTAGCTTCTACCGGCTCTCAAAACCTGTTCCAGACCTTTTGCAACGACTGTTTTTGCAGTTCCGACCCTCTACAGCCTTCGGGGGCCTCCGACAAACTTCGACAGACCTCTGACGATTCTCGTCGGACCTCTCCGGGCCTTTGATCACCTTCGTTGAACTTCGGCACATCCTTCCAGCCGTTCGACAACCTTGTTTAGCCTCCACTGACACTCGGTTCATCAGATCCAGCCGATCCTCCAGTCCTCTTTTGTGATTTCTAGTGACAGGAGATAGAGAAAACGATATTAGCATTATTCTTAATGGCGCCAACTATTTCTTATTGGGCACGTGTTATGGAAAATTTTGTCACTGGTCAAAGTTTGTGGAGTCATGTAACCGGCGTCACCGTTAAACTATGTGGTGAGACTACCAAAGATTATGCGATTGCATTAGCCACATGGGAAAGAGATGATGCCAAGATTCTGACTTGGTTTCATAACTCTTCAGAGCTCATTCTCGCTATGAATTTCTCAAAGTATGATACAACTAAGGGAGTTTGGGATTATTTGAAGGGCATGTATCTCGAATCCAACTTCACCAAATAGTATAAACTTGAGATGTGTATTCGCACTGCTCAGCAGAGTGATAAGTCAATACAAGAATTTTATAATGATACGACCATTTACTGGGATCAATTGGCTTTTACGGAACCTGATGCCTTATAGTCCAATGCTATTTATGTGGGGTATCATGAGAAACAAAGACTGGTTCAGTTTCTTATGGCCCTTCGAAGCCAGTTTGAGTCCCTTCGTGGGGCAATTTTGCACCGTACTCCACTACCTTCAGTTGATGGGTCTGTTCACGAACTTATTGCTGAGGAAACAAGGTTCAAAGTACCCAACCTCACCCTCCTATACAGTCTGACTTTGCTGCTCATCCTACTCTATCCAGTCAGTCTTCAACGTCTGTCTTGCCCACTCCCGCATCCCACCTTATTCAAATTATGGGCAAACCATAACTCCACATTGCTATAGATGAGTGTAGTTATTACCATAAGAAGGCCATTGGAAGTATATATGTCCTCATAAACGAAAGGTCGCAATGCTTTTCATTCGTCTTCCTCCTCAGCTTCCAAGGCTCCATAGCAGCATTATTGCCCTCTCTCCACTCTGGAAAAACCAACATCCAATAGTGCTTCACCCTGTCCCATGTTTGGTGAATATCAGCAGTACAAGGCATTTGTGGCAGCCATTCATGGGAACTCTTTCTAACCTTCTGCCATGACCACCACTCACTCAGGTTTGCATGACTCTCATGCCACAGGTATCTTACCCACCACTTGAATCTTTGACTCTGGATCTTCTCATCATATGACCCCTGATCTGTCCATCCTTAGTCACCGTGTTAACCATGTTTCTCCTATTAATATTGCAACTACAAATGACTCTCACATACATGTAAAATCTATTGGTTCTATTCTATCTACTGCTTCCTGTTTAGTGTCTATTCTATTCCTGATGTCTTCTATGTTCCTCAATTAACTTTAAGTGTCCTTTCGATTAGCCAATTATCTGACTCCGGTTTTGACATTGTCTTTTCTTCTTCTGGTTGTATTGTGCAGGATCGAGTGTCCAAGAGGCAGATTGGGACCGGCCGTAGAGTTGGTGACCTCTATATCTTGGAAAGCTTGCATATTTCGGTAGAATCATCTTCCATAGCAACATCGTCTTTTTGTTTAGATCAAGATTCTATCCCCTTTTATCTCTGGCATTCTATGTTAGGGCATTTGTTCAGTGAGCATCTCAAACTTGTAGTTAAGTCTGGTTTCTTGGGAAAACTTTTAGTTAGTGACATTTCTAAATGCAGTGTTTGTAAGTTTGCAAAGATGTCAGTTTTGCATTTTAATAAAAGTGCATATGTTTCCACGTCTCCTTTTCAACTTGTCCATACTGACTTATGGGAACAATCTCTGGTTGCCATTAAAGGTGGTTCTGTTTACTATGTCTCGTTTGTTGATGATTATAATAGGTATACTTGGGTTTACTTGATGACACACAAATCCGATTTTTACAAAGTTTACCGTACATTTAGTGCTATGGTCCAAATCCAATTTTCTGCATCAATTAAAGTTCTTCGGTCTGATTTGGGTGGGGAATACAACCTTTCTGAATTCATTGCATTCTTAGAAACATATGTGACAGTTCATTAATCCTCTTATTCTGATACTCTTGCCAAAAATGATAGAGTTGAGCGCAAACACCACCACCTTCTTGACACCGCTAGGTCTCTCATACTATCATTTTCTGTTCCTTTTGTATTCTGGGGGAGAAGCTGTCCTCACGGCAGCCTATCTTTTGAATAGGATGCCTACTCCCTTTCTCTTTGATAGCTCTCTGTATGAGCGTCTGTATGGTGAGGTTCCTAGCTATTCTCTCCTCCAGGTGTTCGGTTCTAGTTGTTTCGTTTTTCTTTCCAAGAAAGATCGCAATAAGCTCAGTGCTCATTGTGTCTTGTGTATTTTTTTGGGGTATGGTATAAATCAGAAGGGATATCAGTGCTATGATCCATCACCAAAAAACTGTACGTCTCTAGGCATGCCACATTTCTTGAGCATCTGCCCTACTTCACCCTTTCATCAAAAGCAACCTCAGTAGCCAAGGAGGATCTGATTCACATCAATCCCTTCCCCATAGATATTCCTGCCGAACAATATACCTCAACTCTTGAGGTGTCTCATATTTCTGCTGCTCGTCACTTCTCAGCCACACCCACTCCTCCTCCTCCTCCTCCTCCTCCCTGGAGACCTGTTTCTCCATTTCCTATGACCTACTCTCGTCGCTCTGCATCTCTTCAACCACAGGCTCTGCAGTTTGACTTGGCAGCCCCCGATCCGCCCGCTCACCAGTATCACCTTCGTGAAAACCACAAATCAGATTTAGTTCCTCTAACACATGTTTTTGATTATCCTATAGTCTTTTCTATCTCGTATACACTTCTTCTTTGAGCCTAGGTCTTACAAAGAGGCCCATGATAATCCCCATTGGGTGAATGTCATGAATGCCGAACTTACTGCTCTTATTAAATTTGATACTTGGGAGTTGGTTCCACTACCGGATGACAAAAATCTCATTGGTTGCAAATGTGTCTGCAAGGTCAAGACTTATTCTGATGATTCTTTGACAATGTTTTTTTCTCAAAAATACGGGATTGATTATGATAAGACCTTTGCTCCTGTTGCCAAAATGACCACCATCCGCACTATGATCTCTGTTGCTGCCATCTCTTAGTGGTCATTATATCAAATGAATGTGAAAATGCATTTCTCAATGGGTCTCTTTGAAGAGGTTTATATGCCTCTTCCTTCTGGATTTTCACATCCTTCTGGTCTGGTTTGTCGTCTTTATCGCACTCTCTATGGCTTAAAACAATCCCCTCGTGCCTGGTATGCCTGATTTCAGGATGTGGCTATTCGGATTGGATTCCAGCCTTGCATGCACGACTCTGCTCTCTTTATCCGTCGCATAACTCATGGTCTGGTTCTTCTTCTCCTGTATATGGATAATATGATTATTATTGGTTCTGATTCTGCTACCATCGATGATGTGAAATGCCACTTATTTCGGGAATTTTAAATGAAAGAGTTGGGCTTACTTTAATATTTTCTTGGCATTGAAGTTGCATCTTCTCCTAAGGGATATCTCTTATCTTAGTCCAAATATGTTACTGTAGTGGGCCGAACATCGGTTATGGTAGCCATATGCCTCCCACCTAGCGGTCCTGCCAATCTGGACCACTCCTTAGCCGACCACCCGGAGGTAGCCAGAGCCTTCGACTTCACGGTCCTCCGACAGACTGTATTCCTACATGACTGAGGGCGACCAGAACCGGTCAGTTTCACGGACCTTTGGCAGAGAAGCAGACCCTCCGGACACCTAATAGAAGCCAGGCCGACAGGCTACGCAGCTTCCTTCAAACCTTCGACATTGCTTGGCGATCGGCAGGGAAGCAGTGTGTGTACTCCCTTGTCTTAAGGGAAACACAACTTCCCATCGTTCATCCGGCCACATACAGGAGGGTCTACCATCGGCAGTGATACGAAAAGAACGGCTGCCAGTGTCGACACTAGACAGCCAGGCAATGTCTGGTCGCTCGAGGTTTGTCCATACTTCGGTTGACGTGGTCCTAGCGATTGTAACGGCCTGACAGGCAATCATTAAAGACATTAGGGATGACGTCACTCGACGGGATCACCCCACACGCGCCCACGCGCTTGCCTTGGGTTCTAAGACAGGTCAATCCTATAAATACCCATCTTGAGGTACTATTTACGAACCTTTTGAATTGATCTCGTATCCTTTGGTTGCCCTTCGACATTCTTCTATTGCTCCCCGAATGACTTGATCTTCGGAGGTCCCTCTCAGTCACTGCCAACCGGTAGGCTCTAACCTCTTTGGTTGCAGGAGCCAAGCAGGACACCCCTTTTATTTGTAGGCTAGCCTTCAGCCCTCTTCAGGCGTTCCACATGTGTTCTCACCCCATCTAGAGCTCGGGCAATTCGGATGGAAGATTACCATCACCACATTTGACGACTCTGCTGGGGACACACTCCTCAGACTCCGGTGTCGTGCACTCTCTCCATCTTCTCCTTTGTCTTCATTAGCTCTCCTTCTCACCATGGGTGGCGAGAACACTCTTCCTCAAAAGGATGTCTTGCCTCTTACTCCTCCTCTTCCACATATCTCAGTCGGCGTTCTGGGATCTTCCTCTCAGAACACTTTGGATCTTCCGCCTTCTTCGTCTCAGTCGACGGGGCAACATCTTTAGCAGAAGGATGTTGAAATCGCATTTCTCAAGGACCTGCTTACTAATTTGGTCATGCAACCTCCGATAGTTGTCTCTGGCAACCAGCGAGACATGGAGAAGTCTTCTTCTCAAGCAGACATTGAGCAAACAACACGTCGATCGGCATTACAGCGGTTGGGAAAGCTGAACGATCATGGAGGCTCAGGCAAGGCCAAGGTCTCTGACCGAAGCCTCCTATCTAATTGCCAGTCGGACGGCAAATCCTCCCGATCCTCTAAGTGCCGGACCTCTAGCGATGTTGTGGCAAGCTCTCGATCCTGCAGGTCTTCTCACGAGACCCTCTACGTCTATGACAATGGAACCTTTGTTCATATCAATCCTAAGGATGTTATTGTCGACTCCCCGGAGGTACACTCAAAAGTGCATCCAGACACTCAGCCAAAGGCTCAGAAGAAGAAGGCCCGCGAGCGTTCGAATAGGTACAAGGTCGGGCACAAAGATGACCGACACAAGGACGACAACCGACGCCATGATTCTCCTCGCCTCCGACATGATCAGGACTTACGGGAGCACCTCACCGCCAAGAAGGCATGTACTGCTGACTGTTCCTTCGAATCAAACCTTCTTCCTAGGCCAACCGTCGACGCAAGGCTCCGGAAGCTCAGCCTCTCACCATTCGTCAAGGAGATTGAGTCAGAAACCCCGTCGCCCGACTTCAGTCTCCTTAAATTCATCAAATATGATCCGAAGACAGACGCCTACACCCACCTCATCCACTACTGACAGACCATCTCTCTCTACACCACCGACGACTCCGTTATGTGCAAGGTGTTTCCTACAAGTTTTGGCACTCTCGGATCCCTCTGGTTCAACAAGCTCTTGTCCCGCAACATCACCTGCTACAGGGATCTCGAACGGGCCTTTATCGCTCGATTCGCAACGAGCGACAAGCAAAGGAAGGAGTGGACACCCCATTAGCCTCCGAAAGTGTCCAGAGGAGAGTCTTCGCCAGTATGCCAACCGCTACTAGGAGCTCTTCAATGAAATCCAGGGCTGCAACATCATTCAAGATCGGTCTGGAATCAGACTGCTGGATCTTCAGCGATCTTCTGTTACATCCGCCGAAGGACATGGATGGCCTCATGCTTCGGATAGAAAAATTCTGCCAACTAGAGGATCTTCTATCCGAACAGACGACCCAACGTCCGGTGCACTCCCCCCGACCTTCTCAGAACTTCGGTAGCCGGAGGCAGATAAACACAATCAAATGTGGGCCGAAGCATCAACCAAAGCCTCACGACTTCATTGCCGAAGTGACCATCTTTACTGAGCCCACCTACATGGTCCTCAAGCACATCGAGAACCAGACATTCTTCAGTTACCCGGACCACAAGTTGGGCATTGAAGGCAGTTCGAAGTACAAAAGGGTCTAATGCACCTTCCACAAGGAACAAGGTCACTTCACGACTGACTGCAATCCCTTTAAGGCATACACAGAGCACTTGGTGCAACAGGGACACCTTAACAAATGGGCCGACCACAAGTAGACCCAGGAACAAGCTCAGACTGTCGGACATGTAGCACATCCGAAGGAGACCGTTCCGATGATCAATGTGATCCACGACCCCCTCAACAAAGAAGTTGCCGACCGCCTTCTCAGCGAATTCGACCAAACCGCTGCTCATATGCAGTGCTCATGGTCGGGTCCACGCCGAAGTTGAAGTACTCTGCCGAACAGTCGAGGTGGTCCATCACCTTTACGAAAAGGGATCTCGAGCGGGTCCAACTGCCACACAACGATGCCTTAGTGGTCACGGTACGCGTCGGCCCCACCAATGTTCGCCGGATCCTCATCGACCAGGGTAGCTCCGACGAAGTCATGTACTTTCCCGTGTTCCAAGCTTTCCGCCAGCGACCTTTATCGGACCGACGTCCCCTTAGTTGGATTCAACGGGGCGCTAATCTGGCTGCTCGGAAAGATCACCCTGCCGATCTGGACAGAGTCCAAGACAATCGACACTGAGTTCATCGTTGTCGACGTTCCAAGCCCATACAATGCATTTCTTGGCCGGGCTTAGATCCACTCAATGCAAGCAATCTCCTCTACCTACCATCAAGTTGTCTAGTTCATTGGGCTCTCCAGACGACAGGAGGACATCTACGGTGACCAGTCGACATCAAAGAAATGTTATATATTTGCCGTTCGAAAAAAAGGAAGTCAAGCAAGTGCAATGGGTGGAGGTGCCCGACGCCCCTGTCCTTGAAGACGTCGGAGCTCTGACTGCCAACAAAGCAGTAGAAGAACTGGTTCTAGTTCCAATCAATGAGGACGGTAGCTAGACATTCCTCATCGGTTCCTCTCTCAGCGAGCCAGAGCATGAAGAGATGATCCGGTTCCTCAAGGAAAACATTGAGGCCTTCGACTGGACTCCGTAAATGCCCGACGTCGATTCATCATTCATCTATCATCGGTTGAACGTCAATCCGACAAGGCATCCCGTAGTCTAGAGGCGTAGACGCTCATCTCTGGCACATACGCAAGCGGTCGTTGAAGAAGTAGACCGACTAGTGTTTGTAAACCTCTTAAACAAATCAAGAACCCATTGATGCCTATAAATTAACACGAAGATGTCCTTTGCCCTTTCTAGTGTTTGTTTTAAAACCGGTATGCCACCAATGTCACTAAGCATCAAGTCAATACAATGTTCCGTACATGGAGACCAAAACAAATTTTTTCTTTTCTCTTCCAACAACTTTCCAGCTCCTACGTAAGCCGATGCGCTATCGGTAACCACTTGTACAACATTTTCTTCCCCAATCTCTTTAACCATATCATCAAGTAACTCAAACAATTTTTCCATATTCTTGATTATGCCCGATGTGTCAATTGATTTAAGAAACACCGTACCACGTGGTCTATTGACAAGAAAATTAGTAATGGACCTATGTTTCCCATCGGTCCATCCACCGGACATTAATGTGCAACTCGTTAACTTCCACTCCTTTTTATATCTATCTAATCCCTCATTTACAAATTCTACCTCTTTCTTCAAATAAGACACCCTAATCTCGTTATAAGTTGGTGGTTTTAGACCCTTGCCGTATTCACCAATTGACACTAACATCTTCTTCCAAAAAGAGTCTTTAACTAGATTAAAGGGCAAGACATTTGCATAGAGCATTCGACATATATCCCTAATAACAGGCTCTTTTTTTTTAACATTTGGTTCGTGATTTGTTGTTCGACTTTTCCCTTCCCTTTAACAACATAAACATCTAATTCAAGATCCTCACCTTTTTGTTGTTTTTCCCTAGATATTGCATGAAAAAATTCTTAACATTTTCGGAAACATGAGGACATTGTTGCACATTAACGCATGTACATGCCAAGTGATTTTTCATACGATGCACTCCACCCCAAAATTCTCACTTGCAATGATTGCAACACAACTTCAACCTAGCATCACCAACACGGGTACAATGCTCCCATACCGGGTCCGTCTCTTTTCTCTCTTTTTTTTCTCCAGCTATAAAAAATCAATTCACAACCAATCAACCAACCAATCAGTTGACAAAACAATCAGCCTCAACCTGCCTCAACAAAACAATGCTTAATCTCGATGACAAAACAATGATACCTCAACTTGCCTCAACAAAACAAATCAAAGTTGCAGAGAACACCAGAATTGCCCAGAAATGCAACAGCCAGAATAGCAGTCGAGCAAAGCTGCAAAAAAAGGAGAAGGGAATACCGAAGATCGTACTTCTACAAATCGGATATGCAAGCTTGCGTATATGTGAGAGAAGACCCAAGATCGTACCAAATTGCAGCAAACGAAAGCTACAAATGAATAGTGGTTTGGTGATGAACGGTGATTCAATTGAGGGTTTTGAAAGAAATTATGTTTGGGTCTATTTTTTTAATCTCAGATGTATTACGATGGGTTTCGACCCATTTAAGGGTCTGAAATTGCAAAAAAAAAAAATCCATCCTAATTTGTCTAAATCAACTTTTGGACCTGTAATTTAGAATCATATTCGTATCGCGACTCATACGATTCATGCGATTCTTGATACGATTCCACGATTCGGTTCACGATTCTATACAAATTGTGATTTACTGTGCATTGCGAATCATTTTGTTCCTGAATCGAAACGAGTACGATTCGTATCGCGACTCGTACGCGTTTGACAACCTTGATTGTTAGCATATTCTTATGTCTTGTGAGGAGTTTGTAAAGGAACTGTTTATTGGAGATTTTTTAGTCTTCCCCTGTCGTCTTGTGTTAAAGTTTGAAGTTTTAAACTTGTTTTGTTTTAAAGAAGAAAAATTATGGTGTTTTGAGTTAGCTTTTTCTTAGTTGGTGTTCTTGAGATTGCGGTGTTAAGTTGTTTTAGTCACGTAAGCCGTACGGTATTAGCCTTACCAGGGGACATATTGGGACGGGGCGTGACATGTTAGGTCTGTCTCCAGTCTTTCATCGCTCCCCCCATTGATTGAGGTTTACATGGGTAATGTTGTTGTAAAGCCTTGGGGCAATTGGTGATCTTCATGGCATGTCATCCGGCAGTTCTTCTTTGCTTGAAATAGTTCATAGTGTGTTATATTTATTTTTCGCATTTGTAATATTGAGTTTTCAACTTATCTAAAATCAATATTAGACATGTTATGTTAGATAGGCATTCAACTTACGAAAGGTGGAGTGCATTTTCAGCTGTGTGCCCTATGCTGGTTTACCTTCATCCGATCTTTTGATACTTTACGGGTATTGACTAGTGGACGGCCTTGGTTTTGTGTATCATTTGTGGTATCTGGCCCATTATGAATTGATTGGCACACTATTTTGTAGTTTTGTGTGCCTATTTCATTCCTTTTTAGCTTTACTTATTGTTTACTTATTTACATTTTAGTTCTTTTTTATGTTTTCCTTTGTTTTGTAGTCTTTTATGTTTTTTAC